>CAUYQU010039559.1:0-49861 GCA_963574635.1 Cheracebus regulus | reverse complement strand
AAAGATAAAAAAAAGACAATTTAATGCTGGAAATATTAATATTCAAAACAAACCACTATAAATCTTTTTAAAAAAATTTATTTATTTTACTTTAGGTGAAATGCAAATCAAAACCACACTGAGATATCATCTCATGCCAGTCAGAATGGCAATCATTAAAAAAATCAGGAGACAACAGATGCTAGAGAGGATGTGGAGAAATATGAACACTTTTACACTGTTGGGAGTGTAAATTCATTCAACCATTGTGGAAGAGAGTGTGGCAATTCCTCAAGGATCTAGAACTAGAAATACCATTTGACCCAGCAATCCCTAGGTATATACCCAAAGGACTATAAATCATTCTGGTATATAGACACATGCACATGTATGTTTATTGCCGCACTGTTCACAATACCAAAGACTTGGAACCGACCCAAATGCCCATCAATGATAGACTGGATAAAGAAAATGTGGCACATATATACAATGGAATACTAAGCAGCCATAAAAAGGGATGAGTTCATGTCCTTTGCAGGGACATGGATAAAGCTAGAAACCATCATTCTCAGCAAACTGATACAAGAACAGAAAACCAAACACCACATGTTCTCACTCATAAGTGAGAGTTGAACAATGAGAACACATGGACACAAGGAAGGGACCATCACACACCGGGGCCTGTCAGGGGTGGGGGGTTAGGGGAGGGATAGCAGGGGGTGTGAGGATGGAGGGGATAGGAGAGGGATAGCATTAGGAGAAATACCTAACGCAGATGACCAGGTTATGGATGCAGCAAACTACCATGGCATGTGTTACCTATGTAACAAAACTGCATGTTCTGGGGCACATGTACCCCAGAACTCAAATATAATAATAATAATAAAAAGAACAATGGTCTCCAAATCCATTCAGATTGCTGCAAATACCATTATTTTGTTCATTTTTATGGCTGAGTAGTATTCCATGGTATAAATATATCACATTTTCTTTATCTACTCATTGATTGATGGACATTTGGTCTGGTTTCATATTTCTGTAATTGAAAATTCTGCTGCTATAAACATGCGTGTGCAAGTAGAATATGATGCTAAAACTAATTTAAAAGTGAAGCACATCCTGGAAAGATGTGACATAAGCAGAGCTAAAAACAAAGGCCACCATGGTTGATAAGTAATAAAGAAAAAAACAAAACACTGTTTTTAAGACATGGAGATCTTACCAGTTATATACAAACCTTTATTTTTTATTATAATAGAAAAAAATGTTTTTAAGGTCTTCTCTGCAAAGGCCTCATCAAAATATAGCCAAGCCTCCCTCGCCTCCCACTAGTATCAAATTAAATATTATTTAAATTGGAAACAATAAGTGCTAAAATTATTAACTTTAAGCTTTTTAAGAATCACTTTGGAATATTAGTGCTGTTCTATTTTTGCCATTAAATATTACTCATTTGAATTATATATAGTTAAATTTTATACATATATCAGAAAGCTGTTTCCGTTACTGTATCATCATCAAGGGACAGTAACAGGTATTAGAATCAGGATTAATTTTTTTCAACCACTGAAGACATAAAACAACTCTATACTCTTCCAGGAAATCCAGAACCCATGATTTATAAGAATCAATATTTATGAGACTGAGTTTTCAAAATAAGTGTTTTGCTCAGGTTATTATAATGGTAGAGAGATTAGTTGTCCTCCCCAATTTCCCTACAGCATTATTTAAAATTTAAATCACTAAAGATTAATTTTATTTTGGAATGGTGTTACCATCACTTATCAAATATCCTTTCCTCCTCCTCATGAACCTTTGCTGAATTCATAAGTGTCTGAGAAAGTTTTGGTTAGAAATATAAGCTCTTCTATTTCCTAAAATTTTCAGCATACTTCTTACTGTAGAGGTAGAACATTTCTTACAGCACTGCTGCATACAGGTTAAAAGTCAGAAAAGGCTTCATGTCTTTTCTTTCATTTGAGTTCCACATAGGCCAGCCTCTCATCAATACAGATCTTAAAATCAAAGGGGTAGCCAAGTCATAGCAAGTATTCAGTAATACTTTCTGTTTGTTTATTGATTATAGAGGGTTGATTAGGCCAGGTAAAAACCTAGGCCAGTCACTTTTTCCAGATATTGACTTTTTCCAGACAATTAATTTAATAACTAATGCTATAAAAAATATTTTCTTGCTAGGGACATCTATAGCTCAGATATAAAAATTAAACTCAGTCTGAAAGGTATATTGATATACTAAATACTGTAACCTGATGGGGATGTACTGAAAAACATACAGAAACAGAAAAAAATGTATCTGGCTTGGGAGATAAACCTACTAGAGCATTATTTTGGCTGGTAGAAGCTTTCTTTTTAGGTGAATGCCAAGAAAACAATACTCCATCTTCCAAACTCTCTTCTTCTGATTCACTTTTACTATTTGAGTGATAAATTAAGTGAGCCTGAAATTTGCTGTGATCTCTACTTTGTATAATATGATTAAGTAACTAATTGTCTCTGACCAGGGATAAACTCTTACGTTGACCATCCCTCAACTAAATAATCTAAGAAAGACTGTAGCGAACACATGGTGTTTTTGTCACTTAGTATTATTTCATGTTCTCTTTTTCATTTTTTGTTTGAAAGAAAAAGAAGTAAAATAACACTACAGTGATTATTTTAAAACACTACTCTTTTCTATTTTCATGATAAGTGATGGTGGTGAAATTGATTTCACTATCTACTCCACTCTCTATTCCAGTGATCCTGGTTAAGCCATTGGCATATCCAAACCTTAGATTGACAAACAGGTCCATCAGAGTTGATGATATGTGAGCACATTTGGTGAGGCCAGTCAGTATGAAATGGCTCCATTTCTTCCCCTGAAAGGCATGTATGAGGAGGTGAAGTCAGGACCTGCAGAAGCAATGCTAACTTCTCTACGAAGAGAACCTAAAACTGCTAGTGAGATTGATTTTGAAACCTAAAGATAAAAACCATTGCCACAAAAGGCAGAGGAGAGAGATGGAAAAAAATGGGGCCTACCATTTGAGCCACTGGATAAAACCTCACCTGGAATTAAATATGTGTACCTGGATTTTTAAACTACTAATGAATAGATTTGATTTATACTTAAGTCAGTGTGATTTAGGTGTTCTATCACATGCTTATGACACAAAGAAATGAATGCTCATTTGCTAAAAATAATAATTTACTTTCTTTATTCACATAATCGATTTGACCATCAAGGAAACTGTGTGTGTGTGTGTGTGTGTGTGTGTGTGTGTGTGTGTGTGTGTGTTTTCAATTAGTGGTGTGATTTTGTGATTTCATGTAACTGAGCAGCATAAACAGGTGAAGAGTCACATGTAGGTAGGTGTGACACTTGTAACAAGCGGATGCTTGGTGCCAATCTTTGTGCCATGGAAGGAATACCACGTTGGTGCTTTTGTTTTGATGCCTCACTTAATTGTTTTACACTGTGAATTTCTTGGATAATTTGCAAGTCTATTTTAGGGACTTAAGCTGTAGTGCACACAGCCTCCCTCTACTATCTTTAAAAGGACAAGAAACTTTGGCAAGTTGCTTCTCTTAGTTTACATTTGGGTATTCCTTTATAGAGAGTCAACAGTGTCAGTTAAAGATCACAAATGGCAGCTGCCTGCTATTTCCCCAATTTTCTATAATTTCCTATGGCCTTTGCACTTCAAATGAGCAAAGATGAATTCCTTACCAATGCTTTTTGTTTTTTAAAAAATAAATATTATACTTATGATCTACAATAAACACTGAGTTATAGTCTTTATTTTTTCTTCCAATAACTTCTACCATATTTACATTGGACTTCCTGTGACATCCATCCTTACCAGGCAAGTTCTTCCATCTTTATTTCTACTTTGGAAAACTGGCTTACTCTTTGTTTCCTTTCTGTGGAACAGCATTAAAAAGGGCAAGTTTTGGAACTCGATGGGTTTCTTTATTCTTTTGTTCCTATGTTGAAAGACCACAAGTTTGTGCCTAATGTCTCACAGGTTAAGCATTTTTATTAATTCATATCTGATTCTGAGTCAGGCTTGAACCCTTCAGCTACATGTACATGGCTTAAAGGAAAGAAGTCTTGGAAATTATTTATTTGATTTTAGCAAAGTATAACTTGTGCTCAATCTTTCAGCCTTCCAAAAATGTCTAATTAGTAAATCAAATTAGCTGGATTGGCTCTCTTTACATAAAGTCCTTCTTTTCTTCTCTCTGTACATCCTTTAATAAGTAAAATTGGCTCTGATGCTGCACTGAAAATATCCCCTCAAAGACTACCAGTCCTAAAGATAGAATCCAGTTTCTAGTCTGATTTGTATGGCACTTCTGCTGCGCTTTACAACAATTAATACAGTTTTTTACTTTAGCCCTTAGAATGCAGAATCCTGTGCTTTGAATTTTTAAAAAGAGTTCTTCTTTTTTCCTTCATGGCCTCTACTCTTTCTTCTCACATCCATATGCAAGCATTTCAAATAGTTTTTTCTTTCATCTTCATTTCCTTTCTATTTTCTTCATTATTTTCTTCCAAAACTTCAAAAAGTCAATTCCATGTGTAACTTCCAAATCCATGTTAGTCAGCTCCAATTACGCTGAGAGGCAAATCCCAAATATTCAATGCCTGCTTGATCCCTCAAAAAAATTATTTCTTAGGCCTCTCATATCAGTCTTTTATCCTTCATGCATACCAACAGGTGAGTTCTTATAAAGCGTAGTTCTATTCTTTTTAGATTCTCATTCAGACTCTATCATTGTACACTAATACAACTGAAATTTCTTATCACAGCCTTTAAGAACCTCTACTATCTCTTCAACTTTACTGCTTGCTACTCCTCCACATGAAAAATGAGGATGCTCCACCACTTATTGTCTCTATAATCCAAGTACATCTTTTTGCCAGGAATAATTTCCCTCCATCTGCATCCATGAAATGTCAGCTGTCATGCTGTAGCCTTTAGAATCCATTCTTTCCCTAATTGCTTCCTTTCTCTTTTTGACTTTTAGTAAACATTGCCTTGCATTGGTATAATTTGTGTGTACGTGTTCTTGCCAAGAAAGCCATACTTCCTCAAAAATGAGTAATTAATATGATTCCTTTTCTCTGTAGTGCCTAGCGAAGGCACTGAATAGAGGCTGTAGTACATCTTTGACCTTATTACTGATTATGTGCAAACTTCACTGGGGTAAGGAACAGTCTTCAACACTTGCACTTGAAAACAGTTAATTTTCTTCATAGGCAAACTTCTCCAGATGGGAGGAAGAATTTTCTTTTCACTGAACTACATAGCCAAAAAGCACTATACAGATATAAGACATGTAATAATGCTATGTATTATAACATCAGAATGAATTGGTAAAGGAAATATGAAATAGATATTTTCTCAGTATGCCTTGAATGTTTGTGTAGAGATGAGTTACTATCTCAGACTGTAACAGACTTATAGAGGTTACGTATTCTGACCAACCCCACATGACTATTCAGTGACAGGTGAAGTCCTGTCGCTGAATAGCTGCATGGCATTGGTCAGAATATATAAACTCTGTAAGTCTGTTTTTTCATTTGTAAAGGGAGAATAGTACTCCATACTGATATTGTTAAGAAAAAAACAGGACAGTACATGTAAAGAGATAATACAGAGGACACACTTCATATACAACAGCTACTATTGATACTATCATCAATGATAGTATCTTTTTCTTAGCTGAAACTTACATTCCCTTCTACCAAGCAAGACCCCTGAAACTTCAGATGATTCTCTGGGAAAAATTGCCCCTCTTAGATTTATCAAATGCTGTATTTTCTGCTTTTATCAAATTGCTTATATTCTACCTTGCTTAGAAGGTCATAAATTCTGCCATGATGCCCCTTCATCAAACTGTTGCAAAAGGAGAGAAAAATTTGCATATATATATTTGTGATTCATAACTGTTCCATTTCTATAGCATAGACCCATACAAAGGGAGGCTCTACTTTTATTAACCTTTAGTGATATAGATGTTTTGATCTGTCCCTCTATATTATTACCATGAACCTGATAGAACACTGTCTAAATTAGTAACAAGGTTGCGTGCACATTTGAAGAAGGCATCCTCCTAAACTTTCATAATGGAGGCAAGTGCAGCAGGGGTAACTTTATGTATGTCACATTGTTACAGCAGCCATGCCTTATATCTGTTTACTGCTTTTCAGTTTAAAAACCCCTATCCCCACATTATCAACTTTCAATTTTGCAAAGATGCAGTTAGGATGGGAGGGCAGCTAGCATTATTTCAATATTATAAATGAGGAAAATGAGACTCTCAAAGATTAATTAGCTTGTTATAAAAAAAAATCACATGGCTTGGAATGGAGAATCAGGTTCAAAATCATCTTCTGACTTCTAATTAAAGATATTTTCACTCAATCTCTAATTCTTAGTGTCCGTGAATCTTAGGGTAAAATTAATCATGTGTGCCAAACAATGGAATTTTAAGACAAACTAGGTAACCTACCAAAAAATTAATCTTGTTCTTACTAAATAACACAGTGATAAATTCTTTTCATGGCACTGTCTATACTTTATGATTAAGCGAGTTTACAGCATTCTTATCTTAATATATCACCCACTCAACTTTCAGTAACTTTGTGCCTTCTCCTTCTCTCATTCCTCTGGCATATGAACTGATTGCAGCTAAGTGAGTCAATCAGTATAAGAACAATTAAAAATATATATTTGATGCAAATATACTTTGCACAAAAACAAAAATAGGTGCTGGCAAATGGTACCATTGTTCAATCTCACTCAAAAAGTTCCGGCAAAATCTATGAAAGATAGTACATGGGTAGAAATTTGCTGCAGCAATTATGTAGATAAGAAGATATCTAGGTATGAATTTCACTGCTCAATAGTATAACAGTCTATTAAAACAAAGACAGTTATTTGAGAGCCAGAAATAGCATTTCTATTTTGAGTATTAGAGTCAAAGTGGGGAGGTACTTCTTTCTGTTTTTTCTAACAATTGATTCTTAGGACTCATAATAGTCCAAGGTTATTTTCTGGTCCAACGCAAATATCATCTTGTATTGCCTTAGTTTCCTTATTAGTAAAATAAGAGTAATAAAACTTCACAGAATTTTTGAAGCATCATTACATATAGCTGGTATATAATAAATATTCATTGCACAATGGCTAATAGTATCAGCATGAGTATTGTCTTGCTCCTCTATCCCAAATATGAAACACATGCTGTAGTTGATGATACAAATGATTACAATTCTCTACCCTTCCTTATATCCATGTCTTTTGAAATGTAACTTTACAGCTTCTCCCCAGCTGGCCCTGTGACTTGCTTTAACTAATAGAATGTAATATAAATGTCACTCTCCTCTTGTCTCTTGGAATCTCTGCCTCTTCAATATGAACAAGCCCAGGCTAACCTAATGGAGAATGACGAAGTGGGTGGATCGGAGCCAAGCCACCTCAGTTGTTCTAAGCAATGCCATAAACACATCAGATACAGAAGCACATTGGATAGAGCATATAAGATCAGCAAAGCTGACGCATAGTCAATACTTCGCTGATGACAGACACATGAGGGAGCCCAGCAAAGACCTAAAGGACCACCCAGCTTTCCCATGATTTGTGAACTATAATAAAGGGTTGCTGTCTTAAGCCACTAAGTTTTGAAATGATTTGTTATACAGCAGTATCTAACTAATACACAGAATTTGCTGGCCAAGAGTTGTAAACACTGTGGACTAGGTTTGTTTTAGTCTTCTCCATATTGTCGGTGGGAACTTTGGGGCAGAATGAAGGGTTGTCTATGATAATGTTGAGAATAAATGTTTAAAATCAGGTCTAGAAGACTAAGTATTTGATTTGCTGTGCTCAGCCAGTAGAGAAATGATTTTACCTTAGGATTCTGTGCCTTGAGAGCCCATGCTCTTTTTCTTACACAACCATGAAGTACAGTCTATCAGTGCTTGCCTTAAAGTAAGTATAGCATTTCAGAAGAGGGAAAAAGAGAAGTTAGAGACTAAACATTTGATATGGTTTGGCTCACATCTCATCTTGAATTGTAGCTACCACGATTCCCACATGTTCCTACCCACTGGAAGGAAACTGAATCATGGGCAGGTCTTTCTTGTGCTGGTCTTATGATAGTGAATAAGTCTCATGAGATCTGATGGTTTTATAAAGGGGAATTTCCCTGCATAAGTTATCTTCTTTTGTCGGCTGCCTTGTGAGATGTGCCTTTCACCATCCACCATGATTGTGAGACCTCCCCAGCCATGTGGAACTGTGAGCCCATTAAATCTCTCTCTTTTGTAAATTGCTCAGTCTCGGTTACATCTTAGCAGCTTGAAAACAAACTAATACAGCATTCAAGGCCCTTTTATCATGAAGAAAAAAATTTTGCCCTTTAGAAACGTTTCTTTTTGCTTGGAATTACTCTGTTTTTAAAACCTGCCAATTTAAAACTAAACTACGGATCAACATTCAATTTACCTTATCCCAGATTTTTCTCAGAAGATGACATCTTTTTAAATAGCCTCCTTTGTCCTAGGCAGGAGAATAATTGGGCAAGAGAAATAACAAGTAGAATTTAAAAAGTAACCAATACTTTATTCTGAACTACAAAAGATGAACAAACAGCACTTAATTTTCTTCTTTCCTTTCTCCTTCTGGTGAGAAATAGATTAAGGTATTTAATGCCCTTCTCTGAATAGAACCTATAAGAAATCGAAACTACCATTTTTCTTCCAAAATTTTCTTGAGACAGAGAAAATATACTAAAAATTCGCTGCTACTATTGGTTGATGTTTGTAAGGGACTAAAATAAATGATCTGAATAATTAGCTAATTCTCTTTGAGTCTCTTTTAACTTCCAGCCAAACTGTTATACTATTTATTGATCTCACCATAAACATTTCTTCAGAATAGGAAAAGCAACATATCCAGTTCCAATTCTTCTAATAATTGATTTAACTCAAATATTTGTGGGTGGTTTAAAAATGTTGGCCCCACCTTAGATATACCAAATTATAACTTCATATTTCTATAATTGAACAGTTTGCCTTTGAGAAAGCATTTGCTCTCCTCTGTTCCTGTAAGTATCTAAGATAGTTCTAGGGAAAAAATGTCATGAAATATCAGTTCCTGCTCTTCTCCTTGGGTTATCTAATATCCATGGACATGGCTATATAATGCTGGTATTGAGAGAGAGCTCTGGTCTTTGTGCCGTCTATTCATCTAGGTTAGCCTCTGTACAAGGAGTGGCTGTTGCACCTGAGCTTGGCTGCTGGGCACCAGTGTCTGTGTCTCTGCGATGATATCCTCACTCCGTGCCCTTTGTGATTTAACTCAAATATTTGTGGGTGGTTCTTCCAGGCCTCTGCTCTTTGCAAAACTGGTTAGCATACACACTACATTTTCTTTGACTCTTTCTAGCCCCTTACTCAGTCCAGGAAGACCTTTTATTTTCTTCTTGAATGTTGAAAAACTGCTTTTAAGCAGTTCAAGTTTAAGATTATTAAAATCAGTTTTGGATTTGTAGAATAACTTGGTCTTTTTTCCTTATAAAATGCAGCAATTAGAATGTCACATGTTAGAATTTTTTTTCCTAATGTATAGTCCAAACCAGTGTTTTTTTCTGATGCCAATTTGAGGATCAGAACAGGTTTTTACCAGTCCAATTTGAAATCAGACTGCATCGGACAATGTAATTGATTTTCTTAAAACTACATTTATTAGTTTACAGTCTGTCTTTCATTCTGAGGTTCTAGTCTTTTACCTTTTTTCACATTTTAAAATGGAATTGTGATAGTAGATTACAATTTTTAAAATGGCTTAACTTTGCCAATAAAAAATTAAGCCAGTTTCTAAAATATTTTTTGATTACTTGTTTGAATTATTTCCACAGATCTATAAAATCTGAATGTTCAGAAACCATTGATTCAAACAATCATATTGGGAAAGTTTCTATCAGCTTGACAATAATAGTAACAAAAAGAATGCTGCATGGCATGAGAAAGCTCCTTATTTCTTTGTTATATCATAAAGTCATAGCTATTTAAGATTTCCAAAACCATAAAATGGAGGTAATAGTTGCATCTCATAAATTTTGGGGGTAAATAAAATAAAATTGTATTAATAAACTCCCTAGCCCATTGTAAGAACTTCCAATAGCTCATATCACCTGCCCATTTTTACTTTATAAATAAAAGTTGGATATTAAATAAAAGCAGGTGCTTCCTCTTCAGATAGGTATCTTGTATTTCTCACGGGCTTATTTATATCTAGGTTCCTGAAAATTCAAATAAAACTTGACTTTTTAGACAAGTAAGCCATAAGTATATTAATTACATTATAATTATTGGAGATGTTTTATCTTTTTTTTTGAAGTTCTTTAATAGAACAGTGAATTTTAATTCTTCAGCTTAAAATCTTATTTGCTTCATTCCCATATAGTTAAGAAGTTTAAACTGGTCAAACTATTGAGACTGAAAAAGAATCACTGCAAAAGGTAAGATTTCTTTTATAAATACACTATTGACTCCATCCATTAATTTGTCCCTCCACTTATCCATGCCTCCCCATATCCTAATATTATAACATTTAAAATGTAGATTTTTAGCATTTTAAGCCTTTTTCTTTTTAAAACATTATAAGAAATTTTTAAACCAAAGAGCCAGTAAATGCCTTTTTTCTATTAAAGTACAGTAATTTTTAAAGGTAGGCCACTTGTTTAAATTGACCGTGTAACTGAAATGCATTCTAGTTATATATACTTAAATGTATACAATGGGTCACATGAGAAATGTTATTTGGCTCAAATATGACCTACAATATCTAGCCCTTGGCAAGCTAAAGAGAAGTGCGATGTTTCTCAATGCCTTAAAGAAATTGGTTGTGGTGTGGCAGATTCAGTCAGATTAGGGAAGTTGTTACCTTCCTTAGAATATGAACTAAATCCCAGTGGATTTGGTAGATGTTTTCCTGACATTCAGTGAAGTGAGCATGTGAATTAGCCCAGCTGACTTACATTTATTTTGAGTATGGAGAGTATACTGACATAGAGTAACTAATGAAAAGTGGGTATGATTTTATATTACATAAAAATTTGAGGCAGCAAGCAATATGAAAAATAAGGAGAGGTCATTTTAAGCAGCACTACATACTCTTTTTTTTTTTTTTTTTGAAATTTTTATTTAAATATCAGTATTCATTAGTTACTATTTATGTTTTACTTTTAAACTTTCATCAATAATTTTGGCTATTTTAGCAGAAAAATAACTTTTTGGACAAAATAGGAAACATTTTTAATTTTTTAGTAGTTTAATACTTTAATTACTTTTTTTTTTAAATTTTATTTTTTATTGCATTTTAGGTTTTGGGGTACCTCTTAAAGCTAAATGTTATCTCCTGAAAGTTTTACTTACATAGATAAATTCTGAAATATTTATTTTAATCATCTTTAGTGTAGAAATGTTAATTTAATCATTTACTTTTTCTCAGATGTAAGGAAGAATTTTAATTTTCTGTATTAATATTAGCCACACATACCTGACCAGTGTTCTTTCTGTCACAATAAAGAAATTAAACAACTATATGATATTCTTCTACTCTTAATAAATTATTAAATGACAATCCTTCTTTTAAAAAGATCCTCCTTTTTTATGATTTGATAAGGTGCTGCTTTTTATCTACTTTGGTGCTCCTTTGAAAAATAGTCTGGTAGAAACACACATTTAACTACCACCTCTTGTAATACAAAAAGGATCTGGACATTAAAAAAAAAATTGTACTCCTTAGAATGAAACAAAAAAAAAATGAACATGATTAGAATAGAAGGATGGAAACTTAATGAAAAATCAATTTAACTCTGACAAACACCTGGTAAACCCTAACATTTTGTCTATCAAATCTCCAGAGAGAAGAAATTATTTGTTATTTCCATGTTAAAATACATAGTATTTCCTACCTTAACCAAACATCTTAATTTAGCATTAACTTCCTCATTCTAATTCAACACCTTTAAATATTATTTGTCATGGTCAGTGATACTGCTTTATCGACCTTGTTTTCCCACCAAAAATCTGTGTGACATCCGGACACGGTTAGGGAATACATTTTAACTGAAGTTCCCATGTTCTGCATCATCTATTGTTTGAAACACAATAAACTGGCAGGGAGTGAATCTATAATAAAATAAGCAACAGTTGCTTGGCATCTGGAAACACATGGTGAAATACAATTACTAGGTATTTTGCAGAGCAAGTGGCTACCTCATACAAAACTTATGTCTGTTAGTGACTAGCACAGGTATACAATATTTCTTATTCAATGTCCTTCACTGATAAGAGCTAGACAGTTTACCTCTCACTGAGAACTAAACATTTCTGTATCATCCTTCGAGAAACTAAGAAACCATCTTCTGCTTTCATATCCAATGGAAAGATATTTTGAGGATTTGGTGATACTATGCAAGTTTCTCTCTTTCACAAATGTGACTAAAAAGAATACAGTTTCTTCTAAGAGGGTCCATCAGAAAAACAAGCCTCCGTAATGAAACCAGAGTATTATTATCAGACTCTAACATCAACTCATGAGCAGGAAAGCATCTTTTAAAAACCCTTTCAAGTTCTGAGCCAGATGGATGATAAGAAAGAAAAAATATATTTTCAAGATTTTTGTGACTAGTTTCCATCTTTATAATTGTCTACTTCCAAATAAACCCCACAAAAAACAAAAACCCTTCTAAATGTTAGAATTAATAGTTGATATCTGTAGGATTTGCAGACATGGATCATAAAACTAAATAAATATCAACTAAATAAAATTGATTTCTGAGGAGAAAAGCATTTATCTGCATTGTATTTAAAATAACTCAAATGATTAATAAATTAAAATTAAGGATTTTGAGTTCTATATTTTATATCTTCTACCTTCCTACCAGTAACTAAAATTCAATCTCCCATAATTAAAAACTCTTGTCGATTATTAAGAAACTCACACACTGGCTGGGTGCGGTGGCTCACATCTGTAATCCTAGCACTTTGGGAGGCCAAGGTGGGTGGACTGTCTGAGGTCAGGAGTTCGAGACCAGCCTGACCAACATGGTGAAACCCCATCTCTATTTAAAAAAGAAGAAGAAGAAGAAGAAATTCACACACACACAAAGAAAGAAACGAAATCTGACTTCTGAAAAAGAAGTCTTGATAATCATCTAAAGCTGGAACTTTTACATATTTCAAAAGTTAAGAAGTAAAAAACACTACGCAGAAAAATCATGTGCCTCTGTGTAACCTGTTTGAAAGCAAGGCAGGAATTTGAAAAACAAAATGCATTGCGAAAAGCTGAGTTGGGAACTTTTCCATTGCACATCAAGTCTGCTCAAGATTTAATGCTAATGAGTTCTGCATAAACACTTAATCATGCTTGCTTCTTCAATTAATACCTCACAGTGAGTCTTGACTACTGACTGACTACAGAGAATGGAATATTATACCAATTAGTTGAAGGGAAATACAAATAGCAAAACATGTTGAATCATTTTCTCTAAGTAAATTTCTTTTAATTTCTATTGCCACCAAATGATGTTTAATACACTATTTCTTTTTTTTAGATCATAATTATTTAGTACACCACTGAAACATTTTCATCATTGATTTTTTTTCAGAATAAAGTTAGTTTGTATTTTATTCATCAAAACTATCTAAATAATAAACCAACTAGCAAACCAACTAGCAAAAATATCCCAGATTATATTCAACTAAATTCAAATGGAAATTACATCTAATAGCTGACCTGCTATGTGATTTAAAAATTAATTTTTAAAAACCTACACATATAATTAGAGGGAAGGACCTCATTAAATTAAGCAAAATAACAAGAACAACCAAAACTTAATAAGAAGCCTGGCATCATAATTGAATCAAAATAGGAAAGAGAAATAGAAATAATAGTTGAAGAGCCTAGAATTCACTATTAAGTTCTCTTTTACTTTTGGACAGCCAATAATTTTTTCAATAGAATGGCTTTAACTCACAACATAAGTTTTGATTTATAAATACAAGTATTTTACATAGGAAATATAGAGTTTAAGTAGAGAAAACTTCATAGTAATCTCAAGGAATAATCATTTCAGAACTGTGATTTGTTTCCAAGTCAGTTTCCCATCCACCTCATGAGTCACTGTTTCTCCAAACGACATTCTTTCCCCTTTAACCAATAACCTTTCCGGTATTAATCTGATTGACCTTCTCACTTTATGTCTTTCTTCCTTCCCTTTTTTTCTAACTTGAATACTTAAAATATTTATTTTGAGTCTCTGGGTCATCCTGAATATGACTGTAGACCATATGGGAAATAGCTTTCCCTTTTGTGTAATGTGACAAGCATAACCCGTTAGCAATTAATATACTACATATCTATTATGGTGCAGGAACATAAAAAAGTAGGTAGTGGTTAAGAAAATTAATTCTAAAATCAGAGTGCTTTAGTTCAAATCTCATCTCTAACACTTACGGTTTTGTGGTCTTGGGAAAGTTGAATGAAGTTTTCTTATCTGGCAAAAGAGAACAGCACAAATATTTGGCCTAAATTACATTTATTGGTGACAGAATTAATAGAATTAAAGCCTTAATGGAATTAAGCATCAGAAAGTAAGCTAGGAGAGAAAAATACATTACTGTGTCAGAGAGCTATTAATTACATTTCTTAAAAAGCTGCTAGGGGTTTTTACAATTTAATATATATGTATTACAAGTCTAAGAAAACCTATATTTGATCCATTTTATACACACATACACACACACACACACACAAAATACACACATACTCATTTTCTTAATATATTGATTGACAAGTCAGAAAAAATATAGTGCAAATGAACAGATGGTAGAGGTACTAGAGATGAGAGCTACATTTTGCATTACGCTTGTTAAGTATGAGCATTTGTGTTCTCTTTTCTTTTTTTCTTTTTTTTTTTTTTGAGACAGTGTTTCACTGTGGTTGCCCAGGCTGGAGTACAGTGGCATGATCTCGACTCACCCCAACCTTCGCCTCCCAGGTTCAAGCAATTCTCCTGCCTCAGCCTCCGGAGTAGCTGGAGTAGATTACAGGCTTGTCCTGCCATGCCTGACTAATTTTTGTATTTTTAGCAGAGATGGGGTTTCTCCATGTTGGTCAGGCTGGTCTCAAACTCCCGACTTTAGGTAATCCGCCTGCCTTGGCCTCTCAAAGTGCTGGGATAACAGGCGTGAGCCAACGCACCCAGCCTGTGCCCTCATTTCCAAGAGCATATTTGTAGCAGAAATTAAGATAGAAATATTTTGCCTTAAACCTCATGGACAATGCAAATATGCAGATGCAAATCGATTTTTTATAACTTTCTTATCTCTAGAATTTCTAAAATAATTTACCTTATTTATATACAAAAAAAGTGATTATTTTCTTTGTTAACAAAAATTACATAGGTAATTTTTCTCAGGATAACAAATAAAAATCAAGATAAGCAAAACTGAGAAAAGTGTTACCAAAATTCCTAGGACTCTGAGATAACTACTTCTAACAATTTAGTGTATCTCCTATTTGTGTATCATTATACGTTTAATAAAAATGAGATCTAAATATACACATTGAGCTCAGCATGGTGGCTCATGCTGTAATCCCAGCACTTTGGGAGGCCAAAGTGAGTGGATTACTTCAGTCTAGGAGTTGGAGACCAGCCTGGGCAACACTGGTGAACCTCATCTCTACCAAAATACATCTCTACCAAAAAAAAAAAAAAATTAGCTGGGCATGGTGGCACATAGTAGTCCAAGCTGCTTAGGAGGCTGAGGTGGGAGGATCGTTTGAGTGAGCCAAACTCCAGCCTGCATTCCACTGCACTCCAGCCTCCTTTTGAGTGAGACCCCATGTCAAAAGAAAAATAATAAACATACATAGTGTAGTCTTCATTGGTAATTCCTCTGCCTAGCACAGTGCTTGATGCATAGTAGAGCCTCAATAAATATTTAATGAGTAAATGAATAAATAAATGTTTTCTAATAACATATAGAGGAAGGTCCATTTAGAAATATTTGATTATGTTTATAAAAAATATACTAGAATTTTAAATGGAATTATTTTTATATTTGAATCAATTTGGTGGTGAAATGAATATATTAATATATAAATATATAATTAATATTATATATAAATATATTTTATATATTATTACATAAAAATATGTAATGTATACTATATAATAAAAATATATATTATGTAAAATATATTTATATTATATAACTATTTAAATATATAAATATTTTAAAATTAATATATTTATATTAAATATATACATATATATTTTATATTTATTATTAATAAATGTTTATAGATATTTAATATATATTTTAAATATATATAAATACTTATATAAATATATGATATATTAATATATAAGCATAATACATAAAAATTTATTAATAGATATTTAAATATATTTAAAAACAAATATATATTTAATATATTTACATATTTTATATTTATATATATTTATATTAAATAAATATATTTTATATACTATATTGTTATATATATGATATATACACTATAATACATATGTTATATATGTTATACATAATATATTATATAGTTATATAAAAGATAGATATTATTGTTATATATAAATATATTAAATATATAATATATTAATATGTTAAACATTAATGCATATATTAGTATATTATTATATAAATGTATTAAAGTACATTAAGCTTTTCTTTCAAGAGATGGAAAATATTTTCCATTTATGTATGTCTTTTATATCTCACAGAAGAGGTATTCCGTTTTCTTCAAATATATTTCAGATATTTTTATTTTCTTGATTGAAGTTTTAAGGAATATAATGGTTACCATAAGAGTAGTAGTGGCTATCTTGCTTTGTCTCTAATGTTGAGACATTTTAATATTTAATGCTGTGTTACAGTGTTTCATTGTTACAGTGTGAGGCTGGCAGTTGGTTTCAAAAGATTTAACAAAGAATATACTGGACTTATTGGCTCACACCTGTAATTCCAGCACTGTAGGAGGCCGAGGCCAGCAGAGCAAACCACTTGAGCCCAGGAGTTTGATGTAACACAATAAGACTACCTACACAAATTCTTATGGGAGTGCAAAAAGTGGTATTCATTAAACACATAATTTATAGGCATGTAATATTCCTGAGACAATTGGAAACCTTTATTGACAATCTGCAAGTAGTTATTCTACAGAGAAAGAGAAATCCATGCTAATTGATTAGGGAATGATGAAGGGAGAAAAATATGCCCAAAGCTATTATAAAACAAATTTCTCATCTCAACTTTGTCTGAGCAAAATATAAGAAATTTTAAAAAGTATATAAAAAGAAAACTTGGTAACAAATTAACTATACATCAATAACTCAAGGACCTGTAAAGGATAGAGACTCTCAGCCTGGGCAACATGGTGAAACCTTGTCTCTACAAAAAATAGAAAAATTAGCCAGGTATGGTGGTGCACGCCTGTGGTCCCAGCTACTTGGGAGACTGAGGTGGGAGGATCACTTGAGCCTGAGAGGCCCAGGCTATAGTGAGCCTTCATTATGCCACTGCACTCTAGCCAGGATGAGTTTCAGAGAATAGAGGAGAAAAGGGAAAGCTTTCTAATTGTTTTACTAACACTGTTTTAACTCTGATGCCAAAAGTTGTAAAAAGGTATCTGAAAAATTAAAATTGTAGATGCAGTCAGTTATGAATATAGATGTAAAATCTTAAAGAAATAATTATTTAAGTTGTGTATTAAACAACAACAGTAACAGTAGTAATACTTCATAAGGAAATAGATTTTCAAAAATTAAGAAAAAACTACCAATGCAATGTATTGGAACACTTATTAAATTTAAAAAGAACATTATCTAGATAGATGTAGACACATTTCATAAAATTCAGAACTCAGTCATTAAAAAAATTAGCCAGCAATCTAAGCACACAAAGTAAAATCCTAAACCTGATTAAGAGTCTTTATCAATAACGGGACAACAAACAGTGCATACAATACTACAACATTCCCATTAAAGTTAGGAAGACAAAACATATTGACTGTTCAACATTATACTGTATTGGAGAGATTTGGTGATATAATAATTATAAAAATGTGAATAAAAATTAGAAAAGGAGAGATAAACTATTGAAATATGTTAGTTTACATGAATAAAATTAAGATTTTCATCACTAAACTTTTAAAACTTAAGTTTCAATGCTGTGATTGGATATAATACCCATATATGAAAATCATTTAGTTTCTTACTTATTAGCAGTAGTAAATTAGAAAAGAAGAAAGTAATTTAAGATATATTTATAAATACAATAAAAGCTTTTCTGAGCTTTGGAAGAATAATTTTAAAACTGTTGATAGACATAAATGAAGAGAAATGCAAAGACAGAAACAAGAATGACAGAACCGTCTGTGTTAAGTACGCTTCCAAAACCAAGACGCAAGATACATGAAGATAAGTAGTATGAGAAAGAGAATCCACAAAAGTGACAAAGAAAAGTTAGGTTTATCCCAGTCTAAATGCAACCTGGGAACAAAAGATTTTAGAATATTTAAGATTTTTTAAAACTAATTTGCTCATTCAATAATAATTGCTATTATTGTGCATATGGCTTTCAGGTGCTGTTCTAATTACATATAGTATAGTGAAGAGAGCTGCGGGTATTGCACGACTATAAATGTGATCAGTGCTGAATTTGTGGGGCTCTCAGAAGAAATAGAGTTTTATAGTCATATGGTTGATATAGGAATTGGTGAGTCAGGGCTTGGGTTCAATTTCTTCTGCCAAACGAAAGGATACATATAACTCTACAGAAAAGATCTGAGTTCCTTGTACTTGGGGATGTTTCTCTATAGACAGCTTATTAATATTTCCATTCTGTTCTAGAAAAAATTATTAATATAAAATAGCAGATATTGAAAGTTTTCCCTTAAGAATCTCCAATATTTGTTAAAGTTAATCTAAATGTACTTGTATTAGTCCCTATGGTGATATCAACCTATTTTATTAACCAGGCTCATGTCCATCCCTTTTACTATACAATTATGATCTAGGTCAGGATCATTTATTGTTCATATAAAGGAAAAGCAAATGTGGATATTTAGAATGCAAACCTTAGCGTTTCCCATTCTGGTAAGCTCAGTGGGTGAGATGACTAGGGCTGAGCCAAAATGCAGAAACTTGCTTCTAAATAGCTTGACCTAAAATAAAGATAATAGAGGAGCTATTTTCTTTGGTTTCCTTTCACAATTGCTTTGGGTTTTCTGTTTGTTTGGATAAAAACACTAAGGATCATTCCACCATTTGGTCAAAATGTATTTCTTGCAGAATTTCTTCCTTTCCCAGATTTAGGAAACAATCTTGTTTATGTTAGTGCAATAAACCTAAGAAATAAAGAGGCTGTTGTCACCTCTTTGTCCAGTTTATAGTAAGGATCAGTGTGAAGCTTACATTCCAGAGGTGTATGCATTCAATTCTGCAAGCACTAATTTTATCTGGACTTCTTGACTTTTCAACTAAATGAAGCTACCCTTGGCTCTTTGTGAGTGGTCAGAAATACAGTTTTTTTCTACTAGCCTCAAAAGGATTCATTTATATTTCCTCTTAGTTCTAAATTGCCTTCTCATCTATTTTTTTCTAATTTTTATAGCAGCCTTGAGCAATAAGCATGTATAATCATTCTTATTTTATATGTGAAGAAATAAAATCTCCAAAAGATTATGTGGATTTTCAGTAGAAAATCTTCTGAATCTTTGCTTAGTGTTCTTTTATTAAGTTCATTTATTTAAATATTATTCATCAACACATAATTAATGAGTGGCTAATTTAGGCCAAACTCTATTGCAGTAACTTTACTGCCTATCAAGTTTGATTGTCATTGTTATTTATAAGGATTAGATTTCTAGTGACAAGAACATCTCTATTTTATTTTTTCAGTCTTAAAAACTCATCTATGTTGGCCGGGTGTGGTGGCTCAAACGTATAATTCCAGCACTTTGGGAGGCTGAGGTGGGCAGATCACCTGAGGTCAAGAGTTCAAGACCAGCCTGGCCAACATGGTAAAATCCCATCTCTACTAAAAACACAAACATTAGCTGGGTGTGGTGGTATGAGTCTGAAATCCCAGCTACCCAGAAAGCTGAGGCAGGAGAATCACTGGAACCTGAGGGGCAGAGGCTGCAGTGAGCCGAGATCATGCCACTGCACTCCAGCCTGGACGACACAGCAAGACTCCATCTCAAAAAAATAATAATAATAAATAAATTAAAACAAAACACACACACACACACACACACACACACACACAAACTAGTCGATGTTATGATTACAATTTGCTAAGATATAATTTTGATAATGTTTTTAGCCCAAGTTTATGAGAATTTAAGTACTAATATTTCTGATATTTATAGCAATTAAGTCAATATTTTATAGTAAACATTTCAAATTTTTTCCCTTAATGAGGGATGAACGAGCTTGAAATATTTTAAACTCAGACCATTGATTATAACCTATGAGCTACTTTAAAATTTGTTAATCTACCAAATATTAGAAGTCCCTCATTTTTAGCCACCAAATACACTCTAATTTGCTCTAATATGGTGTTTGTATTCTTTCTCCAAATACTTAGTATGATCAGCCCCTTTCCTATGAGACATTTAAAAATTCACTTTTTTTCTACAAATATAAACCACAATATTTATTCTATAGCAGATACTGATATTTTTTTGTTGTTGGTGGTGGTAACTTTTAATGAATGCAAGAAAATAACACCAAAAGGGAGTAGCAGGGAGGCAGTAGTGAGTTCAGCAGCTCAACTTTCCTACTGCTCTTTACAGCCAAGAGCAGCTCAGATCATTGTTCATATCTCAGTATGGCAGTTTCAACGTTCAGACAAAGGTGTTTTTTTCCTCACATATTTATCTAGCTGTTTTACATCACCGATTGAAATGACTGGACAACTGCAGCACTATTTACAAAGCAAAGACATGGAATCAGCCAAAATGCCCATCATTTATAGACTGGATAAAGAAAACAAAAATTTTGGTTTTCTGTTCCTGCACTAGTTTGCTGAGGATAATGGCTTCCAGCTTTATCCACGTCCTTGCAAAGGACATAATCTTGTTCCATTTTATTGCTGCATAGTATTCCATGCTGTATATGTAGCACATTTTCTTTATCCAGTCTATCAATGATGGACATTTGGGCTGATTCCATGTCTTTGCTATTGTGAATAGTGCTGCAATGAACAACGTATTTTTTATAACAGAATGATTTATATTCCTTTGGGCATATACCTATTAATGGAATAGCTGGGTCAAATGGTATCTCTGGTTCTAAATCTTTGAGGAATCGCCACACTGTCTTCCACAATGATTAAACTGATTTATATTTCCACCAACAGTGTAAAAGCATTCCTATTTCTCTACTACCTCACCAGCATCTGTTGTTTTTTTTTTTTACTTTTTAATAATTGTCATTCTGACAGGTGTGAGATGGTATCTTATCATGGTTTTAATTTGCATTTCTCTAATGATCAGTGATACTGAGCTTTTTTTCACGTTTGTTGGCTGCATGTATGTCTTTTTCTAAGAAGTGTCTGTTCCTGTTCTTTGCCCACTTTGTAATAGGGTTTTTTTTTTTCTTGTAAATTTGCTTAAGTTCCTTGTAGATTCTGGAAATTAGACTTTTATCAGATGGATATATTGCAAAAATTTTCTCCCAACTGTAGTTTGTCTGTTCACGCTAGTAGGTTTTTTCTTTTCTTTTCTTTCTTTCTTTTTTTTTTTTTTTGCTGTGCAGAAGCTCTTTGGTTTAATTAGATCCCATTTGTGAATTTTTGCTTTTGTTGCAATTGCTTTAGGCAAATTCATCATAAAATCTTTGCCCATGCCTATGTCCTGAATGGTATTGCCTAGTGCGGTATTAAATTCTCCCACTATTATTGTGTGGGGTCTGAGTCTCTTTGTAGGTCTTTAAGAACTTGTTTTATGAATCTGGGTGCTCCTATATTGGGTGCATATATATTTAGAATAGTTAGCTCTTACTGTTGAATTGAACCCTTTACCCTTATGTAATGCTCTTGTCTTTTTTGATCTTTGTTGGTTTAAAGTCTATTTTGACAGAAACTAGGATTGCAACACCTGGTTCTTTGTGTTTTCCATTTGCTTGGTAAATTTTCCTCCATCCCTTTATTTTGAGCCTATGTGTGTCTTTGCATGTGAGATGTGTCTCTTGAATACAGCACACTGATGGGTCTTGTCTTTTTATCCAGCTTGCCATTCTGTCTTTTAATTGGGGCATTTAGCCCACTTACATTTAAGGTTAATATTGTTATGTGTAAATTTGATCCTGTTACTATGATTCTGGCTGGTTAATTTTACAAACTTGTTAATGTAGTTGCTTCATAGTGTCATTGGTCTGTGTACTTTGCTGTGTTTTTGTAATGACTGGTAATGTTTTTTCCTCTTGATGTTTAGTGCTTCCTTCAGGAACTCTTCTTGCAAGGCAGGTCTATTGGTGACAAAATACCTCAGCATTTGCTAGTCTGAAAAGAATTTTATTTCTCCTTTGCTTATGAAGCTTAGTTTGGCCAGATATGAAATTCTGCATTGCTAATTCTTTTCTTTAAGAGTGTTGAATGTTGGCCCCCAATTGTGGGTTTCCACTGAGAGATATGCTGTTAGTCTGATGAGCTTCCCTCTGTTTTCTCTCTGGCTGCCCTTAACATGTTTTTCTTCATTTCAAACTTAGAGAATCTGATGATCATGTGTCTTGGGGTTGATCTTCTCATGAAGTATCTTAGTAGTGGTCTCTGTATTTCCTCAATTTTAATATTGGCCTGTCTTGCTAGGTTGGGGAAGTTCCCCTGGATGATATCCTGAAGTGTGCTTTCCAGTGTGATTCCATTTTCCCCATCTCTTTCAGGTACTACAATCTGTTGTAGGTTCAGTCTTTTTACATATTCCCATAGTTACCAAAGGTTTTGTTAATATTTTTCATTCTTTTTCCTCCAATCTTGTCTGCCTGTCTTATTTAAGCAAGACAGTCTTCAAGCTCTGTTATTCTCTCTTCCACTTGATTGATTTAGCTAGCAATACTTGTGTTTGCATCATGCTGTGTTTTTCAGCTCCATCAGATAATTTATTTTTCTCTCTAAATGTGTTACTTTAGTTAACAGCTCCTGTAATTTTTCTTTTTAACATACTTCTTAGCTTCTTTGCATTGGGTTAGAACATAATCCTTTAGCTCAGTGAAGTTTGTTATTACCCAATTTCTGAAGCCTACTTCTGTCAGTTCCTCCATATCAGCTTCAGTCCCATTCTATATCCTTGCTGGAAAAGTGCTGTGATCATTTGGAGGCGAAGTGGCATTCTGGGTTTTGCAATTTTCAGTGTTTTGCATTGTTTTTTCTTAATCCTCATGGATTTATCTACCTTTGATCTTTCAGGCTGTATTCCTTTGGATGGGATTTTTGTGGGCTCTTTTTTGTTGATGTGGTTGTTGCTGGTTTTTTTTTTTTTTTTAAATCTTCTAACAGCCCCTTTTCTGGAAGTCTGCTGCAGTTAGCTGGGGGTCAACTCCAGACCCTGTTTTCCTGGGTATTGCCACTGGAGGCTGCAGAACAGCAAGGATTGTTGCCTACTCCTTCCTCTGGAAGCTGTCTCAGAGGGGCACTGATCTGAGGCCAGCTGGAACTCTCCTGTGTGAGGTGTCTGGGGACCCCTCTTGGGAAGTCTCACCCAGTCTGGAGGCACGGGATCAGGGACTTGCTTAAGGAAGCAGTCTTACTGTCCCTTAGTGGAGCTAGTGCACTGTGGTAGGGAAATCCCTCTCATCTGGATCAGCTGGACTCTTCAGAGCCAGCAGGCAGGAAAGATTAAGTCCACTGAACCTGAGACCATGGCCGCCCCTCCCCCTAGGTACTCTGTCCCAGGGAGATGAGAGTTATGTCCAGCCCGTGGCTGGAGTTGCTGGAGGTCCTGCAAGGAGGCCCTGCTCAGTGAGGAGGGATGAATCCGGGTCCCACCTAAAGCAGCAGTCTGGCCACCATCAGCCACAGCTGCTGTGCTGTGCTATGGGGAGTACCACTCAGTCCAAACCTCCCAGTCTCCCTAGCACTGGCCCAGGAAAACCACTGACTAGAGCCACAGTAATGGTGGTCACCCCTCCTTGCCAGGAACTTGGCCATCCTTGGCAGACTCTAGCCTACTGTGCTGGCCAGCAGGGATTCCAAGCCAATGGGTCTTAGCTGGTGGGGTTCCATGGGAGTGGGCTCCACTGAGCAAGCCTATTTGGCTCCCTGGCTTCAGTACCTTTTCATGTGAGGGGACAGTTTTCCTGCCATCACTGGAGTTTCAGGCACTGCTAGAATATGTAAAAATTCATGCAACTCAGTGTCTCCCTGAATGGCTGCTGACAGGAGCAGCTGCCATGCATATGTTCAGTTTTGGGATTGAGACCCAAGGCCCTGGTGGTGTAGGCTCACAGGAGAATCTCATGATCCACGAATTGTAAAAATCCTTGGGAAAAGCATAGCACTCTGGGTGGGCAGCACAGTCCCACACCATCTCCCTTGGCCAGAGGAAGGAGGTCCCTTTGCCTCGTGCCTCTCCAAAGTGAACTGTCACCCCACTCTGCTTTTTCTTGCTGTCCATGGGTCACACCAACTGTCTAGTCAGTCCCAGTGAGATGAACTGGGTACCTTAGTTGGAAATGCAGAAACCTTTTATGTTTGTGTCGCTGGGAGTTGCAGATTGAAGCTGTTTCTATTTGACCATCTTAGCCCCCCTCCCCCAATGTTTAATCAAAGTATTTAGAGTGGATAGCCTTGCCTTTTTGCCAATTGTAAGAGAAAATAACATAATAAATCACCACTAAGTATAATGTAGTCATATTAGAAAATTACTGCCCTTTTTCAGGCTGAGAGAATTACCTCCTATCCCTAGTGTATTGGGAACATTCATCATAATGGAGGTTGAAGTTTGGCAAATACTTTTTCTCCATCTGTTGAGTTGATCATGTTGTGTTGATGTGCTAAATTTTTATATTGATTAAATTTTGAAGATTAAATAAATCTTGCATTAGTAGTATTAATCCAACATAGGCATGTGTATATTCTTTTTATATATTTCTGAATTTAATCTGCTAGCCCTTTATATTATTTTGTGACATATTATTGATAGATGTGTATATTTAATTTTCTTTGGTTTATTTTTTATAATAGGTTTCCTGGCATCATAAAACAAGCCAGAAAATGTCAATTCCTACTCTGTTTTCTGTAAAATTTGTGTAGACTATTTTTTTAATAAAAAACTTTAGAATTCATCAGTAAAATAATTTAGCCTTAGAGTTTTCTTTGTGAGACTTTTAATTAAAAATTCACATTTTCCTGAATGATACTGCCTAGGTTTTCTTCTAGGGTTTTTATGGTTTTAGGTCTTACATTTAAGTCTTTAATTCATCTTGAGTTAATTTGTATAAGGTGTAAGGGACGGGTCCAGTTTCATTTTTTTTTGCATATGGCTAGCCAGTTTTCCCAACACCATTTACTAAATAGGAAATCTTTTCCCCATTGTTTGTTTTTGTCAGATTTGTCAAAGGTCAGATGGTTGTAGATGTGTGGCATTATTTCTGAGCCATCTGTTCTGTTCCATTTTATCTGTTTTGGTACCAGTACCATGCTGTTTTGGTTACTGTAGCCTTACAGTATAGTTTGAAGGCAGGTAACTGGATGCCTCCAGGTTTGTTCTTTTTACTTAGGATTGTCTTGGCTATATGGCTTTTTTTTTTTTTGGTTCCATATGAAATTTAAAGTAGTTTTCTCTAATTCTGCGAAGAAAGTCAATGGTAGCTTGATAGGGATAGCATTGAATCTAGAAATTACTTTGGGCAGTATGGCCATTTTTATGATATTGATTCTTTCTATCCATGAGCATAGAATGTTTTTCCATTTGTTTTTGTCCTCTCTTATTTCCTTGAGCAGTAGTTGGAGTTCTCCTTGAGGTTCTTCACATCCCTTGTGAGTTGTATTCCTAGGTATTTTATTCTCTTTGTAAAAATATAGAGGTAGATAGATATAAACTTAAAATTATTAACAATGCCAAACAACTCTTTTCTTTTCAGCATATTTATTTACCATTCCATGGAAGAGATGATGAAGAATCTAAAAACATTATTTCAGCTGTCACTATGGCTAAGTTACTGTTCATTATGAGACGTAAATTATGAGGTAAAATCATATCACTGCTTCTGTTATGAGATAAGAAAACCATATTGCTTACCTACTCAAGCTACATTTAATTGTTAATTGATAAATAAAATGTTAGGATAGCCCAAGAATAAGCTTATTAGACTTAGAGAAAATGAGCTTGTATCCTGGGAATAATTAGTTATAAAATATAGTGTCAGAAACTATAATTTAAGGATTTTTTTCCCAAGGAGCTAAAAATAGCTATGTAAAATATACACAGGTGACTATTTTCTTCATTTTGACTTTAAATTCTTTTAATATATTAACAATGTAATGATATATTTTATAATTGATGTGATATAATAATGATATATTTTATTATTGAAAAGCATGTTCCCAATTAACAAAAATCAAGTCTTTGTAGGGATTATAAGCAAAAGTTGACACATTGTGCACTTAATTTAATATTGACATTATGAAATGGTATCTTTATGTTAGTGTAGATTGGAAGTCCAGCCTAATATGGAATCTTGCAATGATAATAGGCCATCCAAAAAGAAAAGAGCTTAATGTGCAGGAATATATGGAAAAATCCAGGGATGTTAGCATTAGAAATATAGCATCAAAAAGAAAACAGCATCATAAATTTGTAGTGTAATTATAAGCTGAAAGTGGGGAATGGTTTCTCTTGATTTGTTTGAATTGTTGTGTCAGGTTTGTGAAAACTATTTTTTCCAGCTTGTTATATGATGGCAGTAGTTCTTAACACAAACAATGAAATAAATGTGTGTGTGTGTGTGTGTGGTCATTAAATATCCATTTATTATACCTGAATATTTTTTTAAAACTTTGTATACATTTATAATTTGTCTCCATAAATATCATAAACTTGAGCTCTTTGGTCAGGGTCTGTGTCTTGTTTGTTGGTGGATAAACCACAATTCAATCTAACCAAATCAAATTTTGATACTTGTCTCATCTACAACCCCATTCCATGTTTCAATTGTAAAAAGTAAATAAGCATGACCTTAAGTCAATCATTTCCACTTGTTCAGTTTTTCTAGGTGGGGTTTTGGGATTGAAGGTGTGTAAACATTTCCTCATAGAGTAGAATATAAGCAGTCTGAGGCTGAGGGAATGGAGCTTCCTCAAAGAGGTCTTCATTGGAAGAGAGGTAGCAGTGAGTATTAGAAATGAAAAGTGTATTTCTTACTGATTTATTGATTGCTGCTGAGTCATGAGAGTGGGGAAGCATTACGAATGAAGAAATTTCTGTGATAAACCCAAGAATTCTATTTTTGCATAGGGACATGCTCAGGCTGAGAACAAAAATCTATCCCTTTCTTTTACCTTCCCTTCCTTTCTTCCCCTTTCTTTCCTTCTTTCTTTCTTTCCTTTCTTTCCTCCTCTTTCTTTTTTTCCTTTTTCTCTTTCTTTCCTTTTTTTTTCTTTTTCTTTTCCAACTGACACAGGGTCTTGCTTTGCTGCCCAGGCTGGAAAGCAGTGGTGCTATCATAGCTTACTGCTTCCCCCAGTTCCTGGGCTCAAGGGATCCTCCTGCCCTGCGTCTCAAGTAGCTGAGGCTACAGGCATGTGTTACCACACCTGGCTAATATTTTCATTTTTTGTAGAGACAATATCTCATCATCTTACTCAGACTGGTCTTGAATTTCTGGCCTCAAGGGATCCTCCCACCTCAACATCACAAACCTACGTCATCATAATAGTGGTAAACCTAATATTCATATTTTTGAACTTGTATGTTCTAATTTTCTGATTAATTCTCCTGGTTTCTTCCCTTGCACTCTCAGACATATAGTTTTGGTTGATGTTATTTAAAATCGTTTTGTTAAAAAGAAAAAGTTGATTTTTATAATCATGTATCTCCTTTTGCTTATGATAAATTCTCTTTCATGTAAACACTGATGTTTTCATAGCTGTATTTCAAACCCTGAGTACCACTCCTTTATCGTGTATTCATATCGTTTAATCTTGACTGGTTCTTTTGGGGATTTTTTTTAACCCAGGTCTCTGAAGCTGCACCAGTTTCCACTTCTTTACATGTACATTCTCTTCAACTAATAGAAAAGCCAAGTAAGTCTGAGAAAAAAAGTCTACATAATTGCTTCACTGGTTTAGAAATTGCTATAGCTAATTTAATCTGTCATTTGGATGACTAAATTCTCTTGACAGCCAAATCAGCCATGCATATACGAATCATAGAAATTAGAGCTGGCATAATGAACACTGCCTAGTCAATACACTGATTCCGCAGTTAAGAAAACTGAAGCAAAGGAGGTGAAGTAGTTCATTCAAGGTCTGACTCCTAATTTGTGTCTTTTTCGTGAATTGCCAATAGAAAAGTTAAACTAACATGCGTCATTTCATTTATTCACACTGGAATTACTTCTTTAAGAGCTTTGAGGAAAGGGAACCAAAAATGTCCAGAGGACAGGAATCATCACAACGCTTTTCTGTCCTGTTTCTATATTTCTTTGAATGTTGAATTATGAGATTTCCATTTCTTCTGACCCTATTTTCCTGTAAATAGTGATGATCCAAAATTGCCTTTTAAGCACTGAGCACCACTCCCTTTTACCCATCCGCACCTAATTTTTTTTTTTTTCCTTTTCCTCTCTTGTCAAGTTAATAGTGTCTGTAGATATTTTTAGAGAGCAAACCATGGGTGAAGCAAGATCATTTTTAAAGTTCTCGGCACAATAGATGATCAGTCCAAATATTTGTACAATACATGCTGTGCTTCATGGATGGCTGCTGATAATTATATTGAAGCCAAGAAGCAAGGTTTTCCTCCAAGGCACAGATTTAGATTCAAATATATTTGATAGAGACAATCAAATTGGAAAGGATAATAGAATTTGTTGCAATTAAGCTAAGCAGAGAAGTTGAAATGAGATCCAGATAACACTGTTATTGTCCTTTTTTATTTGTGAGGTTATTGAGATATTTTGCCCAAATGACTCAAATGCATTTTATTAGAAAAAAGATTCCTACAGACTACAGAGGTTAAAGAAATTAGATTTTTTTCACAGTAAAATGTTAGAAGACAAACACTTGTAAAGTTAAAGATTGTACTGTATGTGATTTATGGCTAGAGATGAAGGGAAAAGACAGAAGAACAGGCACAAGCCAGCCAACATCTGCCCTCCAAAGAGTTTGTTTTTATTTTCTTAAAGCATTTGAGAAAACGTTTGGCAGTTACTTTTTCCCAAATCACTATGACGAAACCATTGGGTTAACAAGCGTGTCTTAAATATAACATCTCATTGTTTGTGAGATGGGTACCTATCTCTTTTACAGTAATTTAATATTTTGCCTTCAGTAATAAATGATAGCTTATTTTTGGTGTATTTCATTCTTTCGTAAGTTTTATTTAACCATGTCCTGTCACCTTAATGAGATGGGTAATGGGTGCTCAAAGGAAAGAGGCACTTAAAGATTAAGAGTTTATCATCATATAACTTTCACACTGTACACATCAGATTGATGCTATGTTTCGTGACTAGAGGCTGCAGTACTCTGTGGGTACTCTGCTTCAGTAAAAAACTTTTAAAAAGTAATATTTAAATGGATTTAAGAAAAAATTTCATCTACTTTAAAAATCTTTACAAGTAAGAAAATAAGTTCCAAAAAGGCCCAACCACCTTCCTATTTTTTCCTAACGTTTCTGTTGATCACTGGCTTTATCAAGGATATCTTCATTACTATTTTACATTCTGAATTTAAAGGTCTATGTTAGGTTAAAAATTTTTTAAATATCTTCCTACTTTACTACCTATATCTGACATTTATTGAACACCAATTATGTATTAAACACTATGCCATGTATCATCAGTTATTATAAACCTATGAGAGATATACTTTATTACTCTAATTTGACAGATTACAAAATAGGCTCAGGTCAAATAACTTGCTCAAAATCACATAGTTAGTGAGTTGTGTACCCAGAATTTGAACCACAGCAGCTTGGTTCCAGATGTTACATTACACTTAAACAGCATATATATACAGGTGTTAGATACATGAAATTGTAATACAAGTGCATAATACACATATATTTTTTCTTTCATCTGGCAAAGCTTAAAATTTAGTTAAGGGTTGGATATTGCTATCAACTTATAGTCATAAAAATATAACCAGAAACATAAAAAGGTACTCAGCATAGTGTCTGGGCCATAATAAATGGTCCAAATATTTGTTAAATGACTGAATGAAAGGCATCAGGTAAGAATCATTAAGTAGTACAGATGAGAACTATCATTAAAGCTTACAGAAGGAAAGAAAAAAGCATGCCTTTTTTGAAAACATAAATTACATTTTTAAAATGTCATAATGGGAAAAACATTGACATTGACATTGCTCAGTCTAATACAATAGCACAAAAATAATCATTTTGAGAGACTCTCATCTATTCAATATTTTATCTTTGACAGTAACAAAGGTGATGTTTTAATAGAAGTTCTGCTATTAATAAGCAGTGTACCCAAATATCTATTTATCTTATAAATTTTAAGACATCTAAAAGTGAAGATCATGTACTATGGTTTAAAGGTCTCCTCCAAAACTCCTGTTGAAATTTGATTGCCATTGCTATAGTATTACGAGATGGGACCTTTAAAAGGTGATTAGGTCACAAGGGTAGAGTCCTCATGAGTGGATTAATACCATTATCTTAGGAGTAGACTACTAATAAAAAAATGAATTCAGCCTAATTTTCTTTCTGGTGTGTGTGCTCTCTATGTAAGAAATTCCATCTTGTTTTGACCTCACCAGGGTTGACCTCTTGATCTTGGACTTCTCAGCCTCCAGAACCATGAGTCAATATATCACATTTTAAAATAAATTACCCAATATCTGGTATTCTGTTACAGTGACAGAAACTGAATAAGAGATCATGTTTCATAAACTTGATTATCTAGCATATACTAAAATCTTTGGCACATATTAGGTGTGAATTTGCAATTAAATTATAAATTTCTTATGTGTGAATTCTAATCACTTTCTGAGATTGGTTTTACAAGTATCTCTAAGGGATAGACATTCCTTATGTTGAGTATACTCCATTGAAGCAGAGCTCATTTTTATTTGTATTTCCTCATTCAAATACCCTTAGATAGATACCTTTCTACAGCCGGCTCACTCCACACTTCCTAACACAATCTTATAGATGTCTCAGTTTTTAGATTTCATGTCTGAGTTCTTGTTTCTTTTACTTTTCTTTCACTATTTTAAGAAAGTTTTGAATATAGGTAATATAGAATTATCTATGTTCTGTATCATATCTTGAGAACAATGTTAGAAAGAAAAACTATAATTACAAAAAAAGCTTGATTAGCCTTTTAAGAGGTAAAATATCCAGCATCTTTATGGGAAAATAATGTAGTCAAATAATTATTTTGAAAGATGTACAGCATATGTATTTGTACATGACACTTAAATATCAGAAACTAAAAAATAACATTTTATAAAGAAAAAAATACATTGTTTAAATTTGTAATTTAAAATTTCTTCCATATCACTTTTTCTAAAACATTGCTAATTTTTCTATGCTCCTATTCAAAATGCTTCATCTTTGTTTAAAACATAAAGTACAAATATCTTAACCTGGAATTGAAAATAAAATCTATTTTAAACCTATCTTCATGATCTTACCGTTTGCCATTTCCATCAGAGAAACTTCTCATCATATTCATTGACTTATTATTCCTCAAATAACTTTTTTTTAAAACTCCTTCCAAATATTTACTCTTTCTATTCTCTGCTTATTTCTGCTCCTAGTACTCTTTCTCTGTCTTCTTGGAACTCACTGTAATTATTAATTATACCTGTTTATTCATTAATCAAATATTTTCCTGCTAAAGAATGGCTTTGTGATTCAAGGAGAATTGCCTTGAAAAACAAAAGACCACAGTTGCAATGTTATTTTAGTTTGCCAGTAAGGAACTGTGTGACCCTGGTAAATCAATTAAACTTCTTTTGTTCTAAGATTTATTAAGTCCTGGTAAATATTTTAGTACACCTTTTAAAAAACACTCAATCTAAGAGTTGGTGTTATATAAAATGAAATTTTAAAATTTGTTGCTCTTCAAATAAATAGAAATCAGTAAATTAGCGATTATGATTTTGTACCCATTAGTCTGGCAAAAACGGAAAATAACTTTAACCTACACTGCTGGTTGAGACATGGTGAAAAATCACTCTGGTTCATTACTGGAAGAAATGTAAAGTGTTCCTGCCTTTATGGATATATGTATGTATAGATATTCAACCAATAAATTTATTACTAGAAATATCTCATAGAAATAAAAGGCATCAGTATTTAAAAATATATATACATGAGTATTAATTGCTGCATGTTTAATATAAAAATTGTTCTTCATAGCAGTAAAGTAGCAAATAAAACTGGATGGAGAAAAAAAGTGTTCTTATCTACAGGTCAAATCGATTTATCATGCACTTAAACCATTATGAATAAGTGGACTGGAGTTATGTGAAATGACTTGTGAGAACTTCTGTGAAGTTTACTTCAGTAAAAAGGGAGCAGAGGCCAGGCGCGGTGACTCACGCCTGTAATCCCAGCACTTTGGGAGGCTGAGGTGGGCGGATCACGAGGTCAAGAAATCGAGACCATCCAGACCAACATAGTGAAACCCCTTCTCTACTAAAAATACAAAAATTAGCTGGGTGTGGTGGCATGCGCCTGTAGTCCCAGCTACTCGGGAGGCTGAGGCAGGAGAATTGCTTGAACCTGGGAGGCGAGGGTTGCAGTGAGCAGAGGTCGCGCCATTGCACTCCAGGCTGGCACCTGGCGACAGAGTAAGACTGTCTCAAAAAACAAACAAACAAAATACAAAAAAATTAGCTGGGTGTGGTGGGGCGCACCTATAGTTTCAGCTACTCAGGAAGCTGAGGCAGGCGAATTGCTTGAACCCAGGAGGCAGAGGTTGCAGTGAGCCGAGATTGCGCCATTGCACCCCAGCCTGGTGCCTGATGACAGAATGAGACTCTGTCTCAAGAAAGAAGAAAGAAGAAAGAAGAAAGAAGAAAGAAGAAAGAAGAAAGAAGAAAGAAGAAGAAGAAGAAGAAGAAGAAGAGGAAGAGGAAGAGGAAGAGGAAGAGGAAGAGGAGGAGGAGGAGGAGGAGGAGGAGAAGAAGAAGAAGAAAGAAGAAGAAGAAGAAGAAGAGGAGGAGGAGGAGGAGGAGGAAGAGGAAGAGGAAGAAGAAGAAGAAGAAAAAGAAAGGGGGAGCAGAATAACATTGAAAATGTAGAATTTATAGGTTGCAATTATAAACAGTATTTTCTACCCACAACTGCTCTTCCGGATTCAGTAGAGCTCTAGAAGTTCTGCCACTGGGCAAAATCTAGGGCAAACTCGCAATTTCTGCTCACTGTTAGAAAATAAAATCTCTTTCAGTCATTTTAGCTTACAACAGATGGTTTAGTAATTAATATGTCCAGTTAATTAAAGACTTTGGTCAAAGTTAAAGCATTTAGTCTCCCCAGCTCTGGTCTGGTGCTGAAGAAAAGGTGATCTGTCTGGCTATATTTTCTCCCGCTTGGCCGTGACTGATTAGGTTTGGTTTCTAATTCCTCCGGTAGTACAGGAAGAGAGAGGAGAAATATGTAAAGGATTAGGAAAGATCCTGTGTGACTAAGTTGTCCTGACTTGGTACTTTCCAGGCTTGGCAAATGTTTAAAGCTAACTCTATTTCTGATGAATGGTTTGTGGGTTCTTTAGAGAACTTCCTATCACTGAATATGTCTCCTTTCAGTTCACTTGACTTGAGCTGATACAACTCTTTGCCTGCTATTTTGCAATTTCTCTCTAGTCCCCTGGCATCTGGGTGTGCACTTCAGCATCCCTCTGCTGAGGCCTCTTCACCTCCCAGTAGCCCTCTTGGGCGGTATCTATGACAGTGCCACACCAACCCTCTCTTCTGTAATTCATGTCTTGTTGATGGGAAAGATACACCCCTGGCACTTTGCTGACAGACCACAGTTTATTTCCAATTGGAGCTCTCTATTCTGCTGAACCAATCTCCTTCAGTTCTCTCGTCTTTATCCCTATCAGCACTGGGCTCACGTATCAAGCTCTGCCACTGGTTTCCCTGAAATCCCACTCACTAGGTTGAGGCAAGAGATAAGCCCTTCCATCCAGTCTCCCATTCTCAGCTGCTTGGTAGCTCTCCCCAGTGAAATCTTTAGTCTTCAATTCTGCCTTTTCAACTTTCACCCTTTTGTACCCCACTTGGAAGATGGTCTGAAATTTGCTTTTCCGTCCTCTATTTTGTATACACTGTCTCTATGACCAAGTCATCATGCCTCAAACAAAACGGAAGCAGAGTTACCTTTGAATGTTTTTGATATAATCCCACTTTATATGCACATTTGTTGTCTTTTGCGGCATAATAACAATTTTATCACAAATTTAGCAGCTTAAAACATCACCATTTGATTATTTCACAGTTTCTGTGAGTCAGAAGCTAGGGCATGGCTTAACTGAAATCTCTCTTCAAGGTCTCACAAGACTGTGTAATCAAGGTGTTAGCTGTGGCTCATCTGGGGAAGGATCCCCTTAACAATTCACCTGACTGTTGGCAGCACTCAATTCCTGTAAATTTTAGACTGAGAGTGTGAGTTTCTTGCTGACAGCTACAAGATGCCCCCAGCTCTGGGCCATGTGGGCTCTACTAATGTGACCACTGGCATCCTCAAAGCAGTAAGAGGGAGAAAGCCAGTCCTCAAGACAGGTGCTGTAATCGTATGTGACATAATCACATGTATGTAATCATGTATACTCAGTCATCTTTCCTATACTTGATTTATTAGAAACAAGTTGATCCTCCTCCCACTCAAGGTAAGGGAATTATACAAGGGTGAGAATATCAGAAGGTGGGAATTATGGGGGCCACATTAAAGTCTGTCTGCCATAATTATGATAAACAATTATAAAAATCAGATATGTGCATGTGTTTGTCTATGAGTGTAGCTATGTGTGTATAAAATAGTATATGGTTATTGAGAAAATACGGACAAGGACAGTAGGCTTTGATACAGGTTATCATGAAGGGTGGTAATGGAATGGTTAGTATAATAAGGAAGAGAAAAATGCTAAAGTTTTTGCTTTTGGCACTATTGTTTTTACATTAAAAAAAAAATAACCACTTCAGATATATGTGTGTGTCCTTGAGTGTAGTTATGTGTCTACAAAATATTACATGGCTATGGAGAAAACATGGACAAAGACACTAGGCTTATATGAATTATATGTGAAGAAATTAAATAAAAACTATGTCACAAATTAAAAAAGAAAGACTTTCTTTTTTTTTTTTTTTTTTGCTTTTCTTAGAAGATATTTTTTCAAAATTTGGTTAATAGAACCAAAGCGTTTTAAAAAAAATTGTAAAAACAATAGTGCCAAAAGCAAAAACTTTAGCAAATGAAGAGTATTTTTATTTTTTAATTTACTTTCAACTTTTAAGTTCCAGGGTACATGTGCACAATGCGCTAGTTTGTTACATAGGAAAACGTATGCCACGGTGGTTTACTGCACATATCAACCCACCACCTAGGTATTAAGCTCATCATCCATTAGCTATTCTTTCTGATGCTATTCCTTCCCCTGCTCCCCGACAGGCCCCAGCACATGTTGTTCCTCTCAATGTTTCCATATGTTCTCATCACTCAATTCCCACTTATAAGTGAGTACATGTGGTCTTTGGTTTTCTGTTCCACTGTTACTATGCAAAGGATAATAGCTTTTAGCTCATCCATGTCCCTGCAAAAGACATAATCTTGTTCCTTTTTATGGAAGCATCGTACCCCATGGTGTATATGTGCCACATTTTCTTCATCCAGTCTATCACTGTTGGGCATTTGGGTTGATTTCATGTCTTACCTACTATGAATAGTGCTGCAATGAACATACATGTATATGTATCTTTATAATTGAATGATTTATATTCCTTTGGGTATATACCCAGTAATAGGATTACTAGGTAAAATAGTATTTCTGTTTCTAGATCTTTGAAGAATTGCCACATTGTCCTACCCAATGGTTGAACTAATGTACATTCCCATCAACAGTATAAAAGCGTTTTTTTTTCCCTTCACAACCTTGCCAGCATCTGTTGTTTCTTAACTTTTTAATAATAGCTATTCTAACTGGTATGAGATGGTATCTCATTGTGGTTTTGATTTGTATTTCTCTAATGATCAGTGATACTGATTTTTTAAATATGTTTGTTGGCTGCATGAATGTCTTTTTTTGAGAGTGTCTGTTCCTGTCCTTTGCCCACTTTTTATGGGGTTGCTTGTTTTTTCCCTTGTAAATTTAAGTTCCTTGTAGATTCTGGATATTAGCCTTTCGTCAGATGGATAGATTGCAAGATTTTTCTCCCATTCTATAGGTCGTCTGTTCACTTTGATGATAGTTTCTTTTGCTGTGCAGAAGCTCTTTAGTTTAATTAAATCCCATTTATCAATTTTTCCTTCTGTTGCAATTGGTTTTGGCATTTTCATTATGAAATCTTTGCCCATGCCTATGTCCTGAATGATATTGCCTAGATTTTCTTCTAAGGTTTTTATAGTTTTGGATTTTACATTTAAGTCTTAAGTCTATTTTGATTTAATTTTAAAAATGTTTTTGAGACAGAGCCTTGCTCTGTTGTTCAGGCTAGAGTATAGCGGTGCGATCTCAGCTCACTGCAACCTCTGCCTCCTGGGTTCAAGTAATTCTCCTCCTTCAGCCTCCCAAGTAGCTGGGATTATCGGCGCCCACCACCACACCTGGCTAATTTTTGTAGTTTTAGTAGAGATGGAGTCTCACCATGTTGGCCAGGCTGGTCTTGAACTCTTGAGCTCAGGTGATCTGCCTGCCTTGGCCTCCCAAAGTGTTAATTTTTGTATAAGGTGTAAGGAAGGAATCTAGTTTTAATATTCTGCATATGGCTAGCTTGTTCTCCTAGCACCATTTATTAAATAGGGAATCCTTTCCCCATTGCTTGTTTTTGTCAGATTTATCAAAGATCAGATGGTTGTAGGTATGTGGTCTTATTTCTGAGTTCTCTATCCAGTTCCATTGGTCTATGGAATATCATTTTTATTTATGTCATTTATAACTTTAGAATCTTAAACTGTTTCCATGCACAGATGTAACAATAAAATTGTCTTTTCAAGTGTACACATATGCCACACATACCACACCATGCCCCCCGGCCCCTCTACTACATATCAGGGCCCAGTTTACTATAAGTTTAGTTTGCAAGATAAGAATGGAATTTGGTGAAGTGATTGTCAAGTGTTTAAAAACTATCTAAAACATTCTGTTTTGGAGCATCCAGGGAGAAAACAACAAATGAAAATAGTTATCAGATTCCAAATAATTCAAATTGAATAGTATACCTCAATATTTAGAAGCCAGTTACTACAGAAAAAAAAAATTATGATTTAGTTACCTAGACACACTAGTAATCTAGCTTCTTTAACGAAATAAAATATAGACTTAATTTTGCAAAGAACTAAGTAGCATATAAATTTTGATAGGTAGAGATTCGGAGAAAAAGGGAAAAAGAGATTTAAGCCTGGTAGGTATATTGAATTGATAGACCTAGCACAAAATTTAGTATTTGTCACTTTCTCATGGGATTCTATCTAGTTCATGGCCTGGCTTATTACCTTCCTTTTCTTCTCTCTCTTTCTGTGGTATGAGTTGCTCTGATTCCTTTTTCTATTTCCTCCTCTTAATCTAGATCGCTTTTAATCTAGACTCAACATTTTTTCCTCTCTGTCAGAGTTGATGAGTTTTCAGCTCTCCTCTTCTGTGAAAACATGTCTCCATTATCAAATTTAAATTACTCTCAAAATTATTTGCTTATAAGCTGTCATCTCCAGCAACGTGGGAGCCCTCATTTATCTTTCTTCACCCATTATGCATACTGTGCGTGGCATTTTGGCAGTATGTATTGATGAATGAATGAGTCTTTCACTTATTTTTATGTGTTTGTCCTCTGTATCTTTACTCACTTTTACTCTATCCTCCCTTTACTACTTTTTGTTCTGCAAGGCCTAAACATTTTACACTTGGAAAGGAACTTAGAAATGAAGCATTCAATGTTTCTAAGGGTACAGTCTATAAAATCTAGGTCTTAGAGTACCCACCCATTAAAACTGTATATTCTTGAGTGCAAACCCACAACTACTGAATCAGAATCATTTGGGTAGGTTTAAGGAACTGACCTTGTTTACAAGCTCCTGCATTATTATGCAAATTAATTCAGTAATTTGTAAATGAAATAAAAAAGAGTCAACTTGAATCCTTAGGACTTGGAAAGCCATTTTGGGACCAGTTTGATAATATCCAAAATTGTGACAAAGGTCAATGCATTCCTTAATTTCTTTCTGAATTTATGTGACTTAAAGGGCACACATGAGTATCAATACTCAGATTTTTTTGGCATGAAATAAACTTTTCCTAGAGAATGTGTTCTATTATTTAGATTAGTACCATGAAATTGACTTGTGTTCAAGCTCTAGTTATGATGATCCCTGTGGATTGGCATGGGAAGCTGGCCTGTTTACAGTTGGGTATAGTCTACATGGAAACATTTACGGCCACTCAGTAATCATTACTGAACTCAGGTAATAAGAATAAACCCGTTCTATGTGCTTAGACTGTATAGTTGGGTGCAGTTTTCATAGTCGTTTATCTCACAGGACTTTCTAATGCTTCTCATTGATTTTGTATTTGTGTGCCCACTATTAAAAGCAGTGGTAGGACTAATGCATTAGATAAATATTGGATTATTTATATAGTTAAGAAGTCACAGGTTTCTCTTAAGGTGTTGCCATTTTAGTTGAATTTGAAAGGACGTCAGTGATTTTGCTCTTTCTAGGAAACAGCTTAACTGTAAACAGAAAGAAGTCCACATAAGAACTATGATATCTATGTTTAGTTGTCATATATTTTCTCTCTCCCTCCCCTGTCTGTAATTACCCTTCCTACTTTCTTCTTTCTCTCTGTCCTTCTCTTCCTTTCCTTCTCCATTTCCCTGCAGAATTCTCTGACACATATATACACAATTAAGGAGTGAATAAAACAAGTTAATATCACTCTCAGATTGTTAACAAAACTCAGATGTGTTTCCAATTTAAGACCCAATTACAGTTCCATTTTTAGTTTTTCCATACACAGCTGCATACCATGTTATTCACAATTTTCCCTTTGCCAAAGATACAGTTAAATATTGATTTAAAACAATCTGACAACAATATACATTTTCTTCAAATATTGTCTTAAAAATCACAAATAGTCTTTTATGTATTCTTCATAAGAATTCTTAAGTGTTACCCTTAAAGATGTTATTACTTAAGTGTATAAATAGAACTGAAAAAAACCAAAATGCATTCCTCCCAATCACTTAGAGGTACTATGCCAAGTCTTTAAACTCATGTGGACTTGTCTTCTGGGATATGTGCTTTACTTGTACACTGAAAAGATTCACCCTTCATGCTGACTCCTGCCCCTCTACAATGGCCTGGCTACTGTCTTCTTTCAATCACCTAACAAAGCATCCTCTAGTCAATCACTTTTTCATAAAATTGAGACCCATGTAGGTTGGAGTGACTTGACTTTGGTTACAAATGAGGCCACGATGAGGATGGGTATACAGCCCATTGCTCATGATGTTCATTCTTTTCAGGCAGTGATTTCTTGCAGAATTTTGTTCTACTTTTTGTGCTTTTGGTTGCTCCAGCATAAGCCTTTGTAACATGGTACTATCAGCTGTGCAAGTTCAAACCAAACAGAGATAATATATTTTAAGTGGGACTCTGATGTACACTAAATGCCATCATAAGGTGATCTGGAAGGTGATTTTAAGGCTAGTTCTTAAAGAGCAGTGCAGTTTGGACCACATATCTTTTTTAAAACCTGTGGCTGAAGGTGGAAGCTGATATACTGAAATAAATTTCTGTAAACCCATTGGAAAAAAATATTTCTTCACATTTACTTCTAGTTCAGTGTGTGTCAGTCTGGATTGCTTCCTGACTGATGAGAACAAGATTTTAAGTTTTATGAGGTATTATTGTTCCCATGATGCAAGTGAGGAAACTCCCAGGAAGAGTTTATGAACTCTTTGTGAACATGATGGAATATATGAAAATAAGCAAGTTACTAAGTCTTTCTATAAGGCTTCTAAACCCATGATATAGAGAAAATAATAACCTCACAGCAGTTGAGGTGATCCAGTGAAACAGTGCATGTGAAGTTCTCAGCATGGTTCTGGACCACTATTAGCATCCAATATGAGGTCATTATTGTAGAGTTCCTAAAGGTTTTAATTTAAAGTACAGGTAGGAAATAGTGTTCCTCCGAAAATGTTAAGCATAGCTTAATGAGAGCTATCAGGTGTCTTTTGAGTGAATTCCTAAAGGAGCTTTATAAATAAAACTGTTGGGTAGGCCTTCATTTCAGGGGCCACTAGACATCTAACATGCTACCTGATAGACCTCAGTTAGAACAGGACTGAGAATTGAGGTTCGATGCGAAACAAATTTTACCATACTGACAGAGTTTGGGCTTTCAGGCTGCTAGCACATGGGCAGCCTCCATTTCTGGTAAAAGTGTTCAGGAGCACAAATCATTTGACTTTGCTTCAGTATTCACCAGGCCAGGATATAAGAATAAACCTTCACATTTAAGAGCAATTTGCATTTGCTGATCTCCTAAGATAAATAATTCAATAAACAGAAAAAAAATATGAAGGAACTATTAATCCTTTGAGAAAAAATGATGTAACTTCAAAGGAGGACTATGTTGTCTTTATGACAGATTTTGGGTCATGCCAGGTTAGCAAGTGCAAAGTTATTAAAATTGCTGCATATCGGGATACACTCTTCTACCCAGCAACTACTGCATGATTCACTTCTTAGGATAGTTTTAATAATTCCATAAACAATATTATTGTTCCCATAACAATGGGGTAACATGGGTAATAATGTTGGAAGCTTCTGACTAGTTTTTATAGAAATAACTGTAATACTTTCAAACAAGAGCAGAGCTACTTTGAATTTCCTAACCTTTTTCACTGTCTTTGCTGCAAATAGGTATTAGAGACAGAAAGAAGCAAAAGGGCTTTGCATAGCAGAGTGAAGACAGAAAAACACTTCTACAGGGAAATAAAAAAAGCACTCAAATTGCAAAATAATACCCAAGTTGACAGAGTCTAAAACAAATGTGTTTTTAATTTGGCCCTGGAAGATTTTTGTGGTATAATCCACAAAGAAAGACTGAGTAAAGGGCCATCTCCATTTAAATCCTCTTCAATGGCAACTGGAATTTGTGCTATGCTGCCTTTAGTTAGATCTGAGGGAAGAATTAGGCCCATTTATTTTTAAAAGAGATTTTAAGGAAGAAGACTAAGGAGGTATACAAAAAGATTTTGGATTGTTAAAAATGTAATAGTCTTTTTTGAAGTGAATAACAGCATCTATCTAGGTTGTCTAATATTGCAAGTATTTATTTTGAATTTGCAAGTTGAATGAGTTTTCTAGGGACGGAATGAGCAGGGCTATTGAGTGGCAGCTCTGCTTGGCCTGGTCTAGGATAGAGTGGGTCTTAAGGAGCATCAGAGTGATGCTCAGTGATCTTTCTGAGTAGACTCTTGACAGATTGGCCATATTTTTGAAAGCATATTTACTAGAGAATATGACACATGCATGCAGTTAAGAATACGTGAAGCTGAGCCTGAGAGCTCAATAATATCAATTGTTCATTTCTGGAGATGACACAGACAATTGATTACATGAAATAAACAAACTGCATTTTGCTGTGTGGATTTACATAAGGAAGCTTAAATGCCAAATAATGGATGATTCAAACAAGTTCAGTACCTATTGATAGCAAGAAATTGAGACAATCCCATCTAATTATAAATTATTCTAAAGTGCAATGCTGCTGAATGAATAGAGAGTGACCTTGAAATCAAGATCACTTTGGTTCTGAGAACCAAGGCATGATAAAGGTGAGGCTTAATGTCTTCATGCAGTTTATGTACAACTGAGCTCCTGAGACAACATGCATGTGTTCAAGAGACCCACTGTGTTACTTTTTTTGTCTCAATGATGTCTTCTCATTACAGAAATTGTAGACAATTCTTAGAGACTGTCCCCTGACCTGATGTTTTCCCTATGAGCAATAAACTAAATCCCCATGTATGTGTTGACAGGCAAATTAGAAACAAATTCCTTGACGGAAGATCATGTCTTCATTTTCATGTACCTCAGGCCCAGGGATACAAACTACAGAGTTTCTAAACAAGTGGCTGAGGTCCAAGACCTGCCTGAAAACAAACTTCTATTCAGGTGATAATAGCACAGCCAAACACACTGTTTTTATACTTTGATTGTGTATGCCTTTAGTGTGAATCCAGAAGGTACTGGGAGAGATTAATCAGGGGCCACAGCCCCACCATGCCTTCCTTTGGTGCCTCAGAAGTACATGCAGCATTCAACTTAGCCACTTAATAAAAGCTTGCTAATTGGAATGGACATAAAATACATTATATATATTATACATATATTTTATTCATATATATAACAAATATATATTTTTTTATATGCACACACTCACACACACACACACACACAGGTACATGAACATATCATATGTAAATATTACAACCCAGCTGTTGGTGCTTACTCTAACTCCTGTGTCACATGCTGCTAGGAGTCAGTATCCTACCTCACTTTGTGTTGCTATTTCTCTTCTTATGAACATTTTCTTTCTTCCTAAGCACAGTGACTACGAAATCTTCTAGGGCATAAAGGATCCATGTGTGGTCAAAAAAAGACATCAGTACACTTCAAGTAAATTTTATACTGTCTTCACAATTATGAGATAGTATGGCTTAACCTTTATAAAGGAATATGGATGTGTCATATATGTACTTCTATTATTTAAAGGATGGTATAGATGTTGAGCTACTGTGTCTATTTATCAAGTGCTTTACTAACCCCATCAGCCCTGATGGGATTTGGATTTATGTCTCCACCCAAATTTTATGTTGAATTATAATCCCCAATAAGGGAGAAGGGGTCTGGTGGGAGGTGACTGGATCATGGGGGCAGATTTCTCCCTTACTGTTCTCATGATAGTGAGTGAGTTCTCATGAGAACTGGCTGTTTAAAAGTCTGTAGCACCTCCCTCTTCTCTCTCTTTCTCCTGCTCCAGCAACCTAAGACATACTTGTGTCCCCTTCACCTTCTGCCATGATTGAAAGTTTCCTGAGGCCTCTGGAGCCATGCTTCTTGTACAGCCTTGGGAATTGTGAGCCAATTAAACTCCTTTCTTTATAAATTACCGAGTTTTAGGTATTTCCTTATAGCAGGGTGAGAATGGACTAATACAGCCCCTAAAAGTGCTATGGACTTAATCTTAACCAGCACTTACTCAAACACGAGCCACTAGGAGATTCGCACATGACTGTGGCTTGGTCTTTTATTTGAAGAAGGAATTGGTATTTATATTAAGAATTGGGAAGGAAGGAAGGAAAGAACAGGTAGAAAAACAAGGAAATACAATTTCACTTTTTTTTCAGTGAAGTCAACACCACCTCAAAAATATTTTCACCATGAATCTCTGATGTTTGAATATTGATTTCTAGTCTTGGTTTCACAACATCCCAAAACATTTTCAATTACTATTCAAAATTCATACATTTTTTCAGACCAAAACAGTTTTGGTTGTATCTAAAAGTCAAACTTATCATATATTTTACTATATATATATATATATATATATATAATTTCCCTAGGACATAAGAAATTAGCTGGTAGAGATAGGAGAAAACTTATCACATAATCAAATAACAAAAAGATGTTGCATTGCCAAAATGTGTTTGGGAATTTCTTTACTGGGCCATCCCACTTCCTTATTTTTGTTTCTAGACTGAAATGGTACACAGCATATTCCACGTCCTTTTTATCCTAAAACCTGTTATAGCTTTGTTTAGTTTGAGGTCAGTCTAACCATACCCCTCACTTAGAGGCTATCTAACCTCAATGTAGGAGGCTGAAATATTCTCTCTTCTAGTTGACTGAGGGACACATTAACGAAAGCAGATACTTTAGTATTACTCTAGAATCAGAAGGAAAAACAAAGTGAATTTTCTCAGTTTTGACACAGCAGTTCTGTGAGAGGAACACACCCATGTAGCTTATTGGTATTAATTCCATAAAGGCGACCTAAAAGTCTAAACTGGGAGCAACTATTGTAAAGCATCTAGTTATGTGAGTTTTATTTAATAATTTATTACTATTAAAACAAAAACAAAAATTTAAAATTCTTTTAATAGTAAAAAAAAATATATGGCTTTTTTATGTTAAACCTTAATGGACTGGTGGTCTTTGCCTTGGGATTCCTCACAAAAGCTTCTGAAGTCATTTAAAAACCTGATGGAGTAGGATGATCAAATGTTCCAGCTATTTGTTTTTTTGGTGTTAATTGCTTTTAATCCTTAGAGATTTATCCATTAATTTGTTTCCTGGGGAAGAAGTTGAGCCTTTGTGTCAAGTCTCTAAATCACCATTAAGAAATGCTAACATTAGGCTGGGCACGGTGGCTCACACCTGTAATCCCAGAACTTTGGGAGGCTGAGGTGGGCAGATCACGAGGTCAAGAGGTCGCAACCAGCCTGGCCAACATGGTGAAACCCTGTCTCTACTAAAAATACAAAAATCAGCAGAGCATGGTAGAGCACACCTGTAATCCCAGCTACTCAAGAGGCTGAGGCAGGAGAACTGCTTGAACCACAGAGGCAGAGGTTGCAGTGAGCTGAGGTTGCACCACTGCAGTCCATCTTGGGTGACAGAGCAAGATTCCATATCAAATATACATATATAAAATCTTGGTGGCTGGCAAGATGGCCGAATAGGAACAGCTGTAGTCTGCAGCTCCCAGTGAGATCAATGCAGAAGACAAGTGATTTTTGCATTTCTAACTGAGGTACCCAGTTCGTCTCATTGGGACTGGTTAAACAGTGTGTGGAGCTCACAGAGGGTGAGCAGAAACAGGGTAGGGCATCACCTCACATGGGAAGTGCAAGGGGTTAGGGAACTCCCTCCCCTAGCCAAGGGAAGCTGTGAGGGACTGTGACATGAGAAATGGTGCATTCCAGCCCAGATACTACAATTTTCCCAGTCTTCACAACCCACAGACCAGAAAATTCCCTCAGGTGCCTACACCAGCAGGGACTAGGTTACAAGCACAAAACTGACCAGCCATTTTTGCAGATACTGAGCTAGCTTCAGGAGATTTTTTTCCATACCCCAGTGGCACCTGGAACACCAGCAAGACAGAAATGTTCACTCCCCTGGAAAGGGGGCTGCAACCAGGGAGCCAAGTGGTCTAGCTCAGCGAATCCCACTTCCAGAGAGCCCCGCAAGCTGAGATCCACTGTCTTAAAATTCTCTCTGCCAGCACAGCAGTCTGAAGTTGACCTGGGATGCTCAAGCTTGCTGTGGGGAGGGGCATCCACCATTACTGAGGCTTGAGTAGGCAGTTTTCCTCTCACAGTGTAAACAAAGCCTGGGGAAGTTCGAACAGGACAGAGCCCACTACAGCTTGCCAAAGCTGCTATAGCCAGACTGCCTCTCTAGATTTCTCCTCTCTGGGCAGGGCATTTCTGAAAGAAAGGCAGCAGCCCCAGTCAGAGGCTTATAGATAAAACTCCCATCTCACTGGGACAGAACACCTGGGGAAAGGAGCAGCTGTGGGCACAGCTTCAGCAGACTTAAATGTTTCTTCCTCCTGGCTCTGAAGAGAGCAGCAGATCTCCAAGTTCAGCCCTCAAGATCTGCTAAGGGACAGACTGTCTCTTCAAGTGGGTCCCTGACTCCCATTCCTTCTGACGAGGAGAAATCTCTCAGCAGGGGTCAACAGACACCTCATACGGGAGGGCTCTGGCTGGCATCTGGCAGGTGCCCCTTTGGGACAAAGTTTCCAGAGGAAGGAACAGGCAGCAATATTTGTTGTTCTGTAGCCTCTGCTGGGGATACCCAGGCAAACAGGTTGTGGGGTAGACCTCCAGCAAACTCCAGCAGATCTACAGCAGAGGGGCCTCTTAGAAGGAAAACTAACAAACAGAAAGAAATAGCATCAACATGAACAAAAAGGACATCCACACAAAAAATCCCTTCCGAATGTCACAAACATCAAAGACTAAAAATAGATAAATCCATGATGATGAGGACAATCCTGTGCAAAAAGGCTGAAAGTTCCAAAAACCAGAATGCCTCTCCTCCTCCAAAGGATCACAGCACTTCGCCGGCAAGGGATCAAAACTGGATGGAGAATAAGTTTGATGAATTGACAGAAGTAGGCTTCAGAAGGTGGGTAATAACAAACTCCACTGAGCTAAAGTAGCATGTTCTAATCCATTGCAAGGAAGTTAAGAACCTTGAAAAAAGGTTAGAGGAATTGCTAACTAGAATAACCAGTTTAGACAAGAAAATAAATGACCTGATAAAGCTGAAAAACACAGCACAAGAACTTCATGAAGCATACACAAGTATCAATAGCTGACTCAATCAACAGAAGAAAGGATATCAGAGATTAAAGAGCAACTTAATGAAATAAAGGGTGAAGATAAGACTAGAGAAAATACAATGAAAATAAACAAAGCCTCCAAGAAATATGGGACTACGTGAAAAGACCAAACCTACGTTTGATTGGTGTACCTGAAAGTGACAGGCAAAATGGGACCATGTTGGAAAACACTTTCAGGATATTATCCAGGAGAACTCCCCCAACCTAGCAAGATAGGCCAACATGCAAATTTGGAAAATATAGAGAATGTCACAAAGACATTCAGAAGAGCAACCCCAAGACACATAATCATCAGATTCACCAAGGTTGAAATGAAGGAAAAAATGTTAAAGGAAGTCAGAGAGAAAGGATGAGTTACCCACAAAGGGAAGCCAATCAGACTCATGATGGATCTCTCAGCAGAAACCCTATAAACCAGAAGAGAATAAGGGCCAGTATTTAAAATTCTTAAAGAATTTTCAACCAGGAATTTCATATCCAGCCAAACTAAGCTTCATAAGTGAAGGAGAAATAAAATCCTTTACAGACAAGCAAATGCTGAGAGATTTTGTCACCATCAGGCGTGCCTTACAAGAACTCCTGAAGGAAGCACTAAATATGGAAAGGGAAAACCAGTACCAGCCACTGGAAAAACATACCAGATTGTAAAGGACATGAACACTATGAAGAAATTGCATCAACTAATGGGCAAAATAACCAGCTAGTATCATAATGGCAGAATCAAATTAACATATAACAATATTTACCTCAAATGTAAGTAGGTTAAATGCCCCAATTAAAAGACACAGACTAGCAAATTGGATAAAGAATCAAGATCCATCTGTGTGCTCTATTCAGGAGACTCATCTCACATGCAGACACACATAGGCACAAAATAAAGGAATAAAGGAAGATTTACCAAGCAAATGGAAAGCAAAGAAAAGCAGGGGTTGCAATCCTAATCTCCAATAAACAGACTTTAAACCAACAAAAATCAAAAAAGACAAAGAAGAATATTGTATAATCGTAAAGGGATCAATGCAACAAGAAGAGCTAATTAGCCTAAATATATATGCACCCAATACAGGAGCACCCAGCTTCATAAAGCACATTCTTAGAGATGTACAAAGAGACTTAGATTCCCACATAATAACAGTGGGAGACTTTATCACCCTACTGTCAATATTAGACACATCAATGAGACAGAAAATTAACAAGGATATTCAGGACTTGAACTCATCTCTTGACCAAGTGAACCTAGTAAATATCTATAGAACTCTGTTCCCCAAATCAACAGGACATACATTCTTCTCAGCATCACATCACACTTATTCTAAAATTGACCACATAATTAAAAGGAAAACAGTCCTCAGCAAATGCAAAATAATGGAAATCGTAACAGTCTCTCAGGCCACAGTGCAATCAAATTAGAACTCAGCTTTAAGAAACTCACTCAAAACTGCATAACTGCATGGAAACTGAACAATGTGCTCCTGAATGACTACTGGTTAAATTACAAAATCAAGGCAGAAGTAAAGAAATTCTTTGAAACCAATGAGAACAAAGACACAACATACCAGAATCTCTGGGACATAGCTAAAGCAGCATTTAGAGGGAAATTTATAGCACTAAATGCCTATGGGAGAAAGAGGGAAAGATCTTAAATTGACAACATAATGTCACAAATAAAAAAACCAGAGAAGCAGGAGCAAACAAAATCAAAAGCTAACACAAGACAAAAAAATAACTAAGATCAGAGCAGAACTGAAGGAGAGAGAGATACCACAAACCCTTCAAAAAAATCAAAGGATCCAGGAGCTGGTTTTTGGAAAGGTTAACAAAATAGATAGAACACTAGCCAGACTAATAAAGAAAAAAGAGAGAAGAATCAAATAGATGCAATAAAAAATGATAAAGGGGGTATTACCAGTGATCCTGCAGAAACACAAACTACCAACAGAGAATACTATAAACACCTCTATGCAAATAAACTCGAAAATAGAAAAGAAATAGATAAATTCCTGGACACATACACCCTCCCAACACTAAACCAGGAAGAAGTCAAATGCCTAAATAGACCAATAACAAGTTCTGAAATTAAGGCCGTAATTATAGCCTACCAACCAAAAAAAAAAAAAAAAAAAAAAAAAAGCCCAGGACCAGACAGATTCACAGCCAAATTCTTCTTGAGGTACAAAGAGGAACTGGTATCATTCCTTCTGAAACTATTCCAAATAACAGGAAAAGAGGGACTCCCCACTAACTCATTTTATGAGGCCAGCATTATCCTGATACTAAAACCTGGCAGAAACACAATAAAAAAAGAAAATTTCAGGCCAATATCCCTGATGAACATTGTTGCAAAAATCCTCAATAAAAGACTGACAAACTGAATCTTGCAGCACATCAAAAAGCTTATCCACCACAATCAAGTTGCCTTCATCCCTCAGATGCAAGGCTGGTTTAACATACGCACATCAATAAACGTAATCCATCACATAAACGGAACCAGTGACAAAAACTACATGATTTTCTGAATAGATGGAGAATAAGCCTTTGATAAAATTCAGCACCCCTTCATGCTAAAAATTCTCAATAAAGTAGGTATTGATGGAACATATTTAAGTATACTAATAGCTATTTAGGGCAAACCCAAAGCCAATATCTTACTGAATATGCAAAAACTAGAAGCATTCCCTTTGGAAACAAGCACAAAATAAGGATGTCCCTTCTCACCACTCCTATTCAATATAGTATTCTAAGTTCTGGCCAGGGCAATGAGGCAAGAGAAAGAAAGAAAGGGTAATCAAATAGGAAGAGAGGAAGTTGATTTGTGTCTGTTTGCAGATGACATGATTGTATATTTAGAAGACCTCATTGTCTCAGCCCAAAATCTCCTTAAGCTGATAAGCAACTTCAGCAAAGTCTCAAGATACAAAATCAATGTGCAAAAATCACAAGCATTACCATACACCAATAATTGACAAACAGAGAGCCAAATCATGAGTGAACT
>CAUYQU010039558.1:0-23172 GCA_963574635.1 Cheracebus regulus | reverse complement strand
GCGCTGGCGACCCGTGTGGCTCCTTCTCCGGGAATCTCCCAGTCTGTGGGCCTCAAAAATTCGTCTGCAATTGCGGCATCCACTCACTCTCTGCGCTTTCACTGGGAGCTACAATCCTGAGCTGCTGCTACGCGGCCATCTTGGATCTCTCTCCCAACAGGGTTTCTTTATTCACTCGCCACTTTCAAGAAAAAGGCCTTCGTGAAATAACCTCTCAAATTTTACTCTCTTTTTTTTGAGATGGAGTCTTGCTCTGTCACCCAGGCTGGAGTGCAGTGGTGAGATCTTGGCTCACTGCAACCTCTGCCTCCCAGATTCAAGCAATTCTCTGTCTCAGCCTCCCGAGTAGCTCGGATTACAGGCTCTCACCATCATGCCTGGCTAATTTTTGTATTTTTAGTAGAGACAGGATTTCACCATCTTGGTCAGGTTGGTCTTGAACTCCTGACCTCGTGATCCAGCCCCGTCCCACTCGGCCTCCCAAAGTGCAGGGATTACAGGCATGAGCCACCACACCTGGTCAACGCTACTCTTCTTTAGCAAAATTTTTAGCAAAATTGTCTCATAGGCCCCTGAGGTTGATGAAAAACCTCCAAGCAGATAAACAAGAAACATAATTGGTATAAACAGCCAAGAGCATTCCATGATTAGTAAACCTTCAACTAAATAAACTCTACATCTGTTTGACCACAGTTGGGTTCCAGTGATGGCTATGTCTTTGTCTTCACATACTCCTCTTCACAGTCTTCCACTGTGCAGAGACCAGAGGAGAAAAGCAATGATTTCTATAGGATTCTGAACTTCAGGATCCAACAGAAAGCGTTGCTACTTTGAGAGTTGGTTTAGTCTCCAGAAGAGAAAATGATTCAGAATGCTTGATTTTTTCCACATGCCATTTAAAAAAGATGTAACTCTTGTGCATTTTGGCTCTGAAGTAAAAATAAATCAGCAGTCCCTCAAATTAAAATTTTCTTGCACATAGTGTTAGATGAGGGGGCAAACAGAAGTTACCTTCTGTGCTGCTTCATTTCCTTTATTCTTAGAAGAGAGATGAACTTAGGAGCTATCTCCTCCAAAGTGACACATGGCCTCATGACAATAAAGCTGAATTTCTAGAAGTAAGGAACATGTTAAAGAGAAAAAAAATCTAAAAATTTACATTTACTCATTTTCTGGCACCATCTGATCAAGCAAAGTTTAAGCTGTTTCTCAGTGGCCAAGAAACAGGCCCTTTTAAATCGGGCAGCTACACTTTATTTAGTTTTATGTAAGATATAAGACATAATGTGGCTGGGCGTGGTGGCTCACGCCTATAATCCCAGCACTTTGGGAAGCCGAGGTGGGCAGATCACGAGGTCAGGAGTTTGAGACCAGCCTGGCCAACATGGTGAAACTCCATCTCTACTAAAAATGCAAAAATTAGCCAGGCATGGTGGTATGTGCCTGTAATCCCAGCTACTCAACAGACTGAGGTAGGAGAATCACTTGACCCTGGGAGGCAGAGGTTGCAGTGAGTTGAGATTGTACAATTGCATTCCAGCCAGGGTAACAGAGCCAGATGCTGTCTAAAAAAAAAAAAGACATAATGTTTAACTGTCATACAAATAAACAGGGTATATGTCTGTTTAACATAAGGCAAGATTGGAATTAAGGAAAATTTCTCTTTCCTTTAACCTATAAATTCTATTCTGAAGTGATAAACTATACATCCTCAGTTGAAGAAATAATGACATGTAGATGAATCATCTGTTCTTGTTTTTTATTGTTTAACAAACAAGGAAATAAATTGACGCCATTGGTGTGGGTGGATGTTTTATGTGGATATAGCTTTCTTAGGTTCTATAGCTATCATAAGTCTCAGTGCTCAAAATGTGGCTATTTGAATCCTCAGTATTGACGCTTAATCTTGAATATATGTCTATTGTGGAAATGATGGGAGCAATTTTGGAGTGAAAAAGGGTCTGCACAATATAAGGATCTAAGAGGAAACAAACTTTAATAAGTCAACTTAAGAGATAGGGGTTTGATGAAGTATAGAGAATTTGTTGCTTGCAAATGCGATCCAGAAATTCAGACATAGCTGAGCCTACTGGGAAACTGGCAGTGAGCTAATTATTGTTAGTGGTCCTTATTATCCTGGAAAGGAACTTAATATAGGATGCTTGTAGTTTAAGGGAAATTTAATGCAGTATTATTCCTCTTAAATTATAAAACCAATATACATCAAGTAGTGAATGTTAAATCATGTGACCACAGAATGTAATGAGGCCATTTAAAAAACTGAGATAATTCTACAAATATGAAAGCTATCTGGCACATATTGAGTGAAAGAGAAACTTCTAAAATATCTGTAAGATTTACTTAGCTGTATATTCTAAATGAAGCTTTATGCACATTGCAGACTTTATTAGTTTACTTTTGCTGCCTAATAAACCACCCCAAAACAGAGCTATTTAAAACAGAGAACTGAATAGTTCTCTTAGTGTTGGCTGTTTAGAATGGGGGTGGGTGATCCAGGATGGCCTCATTCATATGCTGGAGACGACAGGCTAGGTGCTCAAGGGGGAACCTCATTTATAAGTACAAAGGTTGGGTCCACGTCAGCTAGGCAAATGGCCACATAAGTTTCGTGACCCAGCAGACTAGCCCAAGCTCTTTCTCTCGGTGGCCAGAGTTTCCTGCAGCAAGAGAAGGCAAATCTGAATGCACATGCACTTTTCAGCCCTCTACTTAAGTCACAATTTGTATTGTCCAACTGACCAAAGCTAGTCACACAGCCAAGCACAGAGTCACAGAGGGAGGTGGCTACCCAAGGGAGGGAGTTACAAAGATGTGAACAAATTGACATTATCTTAATCTACCACACAGAACTCATGTGCATTGATATCCAGCACAATGTTGAAAATGTCCTTTTCTTTGCTTTCATTGGTTAAACTCTGGATGTTTATTTACTTATATAAGCTACAATTATTTCGTGTAATCAAAATGAGACTGCTGAGTCTAGACAAAGGAACGTTCATGCTACTATTATCCAAAGTCAAATGCTGTTTGATATGGTTTGGATTTTTTTCCCCTCCAGATCTCATGTTGAAATGTGAATTCCAGTGTTGGAGGTGGTCCTAGTGGGAGGTGTTTGAGTCATGGGGGCATATCCTTCATGAAGGCCTTGGTGCTGTCCTTGCAGTAAGGAGTGAGTTCTCACTCTGTGAGTCCATGAAAGATCTAATTGTTTAAAAGAGGCTGGACGGCCTGGCGTGGTGGCTCACGCCTGTAATCCCAGCACTTTAGGAGGCTCAGGCGGGCAGATCACGAGGTCAGGAATTTGAGACCAGCCTGGCCAACATGACGAAACTCTGTCTCTACTAAAAATACAAAAACTTAGCCGGGTATGGTGGCAGGTGCCTGTTATCCCAGCGACTCAGAAGGCTGAGGCAGGCAAGAGAATTGCTTGAACCTGGGAGGCAGAGGTTGCAGTGAGCCAAGATCGTGCCACTGCACTCCAGCCTGGGTGACAGAGCGAGACTACATCTCAAAAAAAGAAAGAAAGAGGCCGGGCGCAGTGGCTCATGCCTGTAATCCCAGCACTTTGGGAGGCTGAAGAGGGCGGATCACGAGGTCAAGAGGTCGAGACCGTCCTGACCGACATGGTGAAACCCCGTCTCTACTAAAAAATACAAAAATTAGCCGGGTGTGGTGGTGCGCGCTGGGAGACCCAGCTACTCGAGAGGCTGAGGCGGAAGAATCACTTGAACCGGGAGGCAGAGGTTGCAGTGAGCTGAGATTGCGCCACTGTGCTCCAGCCTGGTGTCAGAACGAGACACTGTCTCAAAAAAAAAGAACCTCTTCCCTCTCTCTTTTGCTCCCTCTCACCATGTGACACTCTGGCTCCCTGTTTGCCTCCCACCATGATTGTAAACTTCCCCTGGTGAGGCCACACCAGAAGCTGAGCAGATGCTGGTGCCATGCTTCTAAGCCTGCAGAACTGTGAGCTAAATAAACCTCTTTTCTTTATAAATTATCCAGACTCAGATATTCCTTTATAGCAATGCAAAATGAACGAATACACTGTTTTACCAGGAGACTAATCTGGAACTGAGAATAGGTACATCAAATATTACTTATCTTTATTTTCATATTTTGAATAAAGAATTCATTCACACAGATCAAAACTTACATTACCAAAAGGTGAAAATCCTGCCACCTGTATCTCTTATCTACCTGGTCTCCTCGTCAGAGAGAATTGTTAAGGGTCTCCTACAGGGCCTTCTAGAGATGTTTTATGCATATGCACAAAAATATGTATATGCATCCCCTTTCAAATATGACTGAGATCCCTTCCCAGTGTCGTTTCAACTCGGGATCTGGAAATCAGGAGATAGAAGGCAAAGTGCCATGTGGTCTGTTTTTTGAAAAGTGTTACAAATGAACAGGTAATTTAAAAAAAATTTTATTGACCCACAGATAAGTATGGTATCAGAGTTGCGATATTATTAATCTATAAAAACCAAGCAGCTGGGTGAGGTGGCTCATGCCTCTAATCCTAGTACTTTGGGAGGCCGAGGCAGGTGGATCACCTGAGATCAGGAGTTCAAGACCAGCCTGGCCAACCTGGCAAAACCCTGCCTTTACTAAAAATACAAAAATTAGCCAAGTGTGGTGGCGCATACCTATAATCCCAGCTACTCAGGAGGCTGAGGCAGGAGAATCACTTGAACCCAGGAGGCAGAGGTCGCAGTGAGCAGAGATCGTGCCACAGCACTCCAGAGCAAGGCTCTGTCTCGAAACAAAAACAAAAACAACAAGAAAACCACACCAACACAAAAACAAACAAACAAACAAAAAAGTAAGCATGCACTAGTCAGAGGAGATTGAAAGAGATTAACAACTTGGAAATATAGTGACCTTCTGCTATTTATTGTCTATTGTGTGGAGGCAGATTAGTGACTATCTGGCCAATACTATAAATTGTATAACATTTCTTTCTTTTCTTCTTCTTTTTTTTTTAAGAGCTGGGTCTTGCTATGTTGATCAGGCTGGTCTCAAACTCCTGGTCTCAAGTGATTTTCCTATCTCGGCCTCCCGAAGTGCTGGGATTACAGGCACAAGCCACCACACCTGGACATAAATTGTATAACATTTCTTGAAAGTGATTTCAGATTATTTTTTAAAGGAGGCTTTCTAAAAAGTCCTCAGATGCTTTTATATTAGTAAAATGTATTTTTGGAACCTCTAACTATAACCACTATTCCATTAATTTAAGGTTTATTCCTCTATTTTTAAGTTGGACTTGTCTTTCAAGTGAACAATGGTATATGAGGTAGTGAAACATACAGTTGTCTACTTGCTGCATTTATCTCTTTATTCATTTTTATCACTGCACTTAAATGTGTTTTATTAGGACATCTCAAGAGCCTTTTCCAGCTTTGCTATTGGATTAAGATCAAGCATGCTTAGCAGATAGTAGATATTCAACCAACATTTCTTCAATGAATGAATAAATAGCTTACACATAAAAAGCGTAAGTGGTGTTTAAGAGGGGTGAGATTTCTCAGTCTTCTTTTTTTTCCCCACAGATATGACTAACAGTGAAAGAAGGAGGTATGATAACGTTGAGCAATGAAATGTAGTGGATCATAGAATTCCCACAGGTTACTAAATTTCAGAAAGAAAATACTCTTATTCCTCTTTTTCTTCAGCCTCCCTTATGTTAAAGGCATAGTGAAAAGAATACTGATGTTGCAGTTAAACAGAGCCATCCTCAGATCCTGGCTTGATCACTTACCAGCTATGAGAAAGTAGGGGCACTCCTCACCCTCCCTCAGCCTGTTTCCTCATCAGTTAAAGAACAGTGGTGTTTCTGATCAGATTGGGCTGCTGTTTTGTGAGAGAATGTCTATAAAACTTGAAGAAAACAGATCCTTAATAAATGGTAGCTATTATTGTGATTCTCAGTAGTTCTCAGTAGAATGTGTAGAAGAGGAAAGACAAACTGCACCAGTATAAGGCAGGAGAAAGTTATGAAGGGCTGATGGCAGGAACTGAGACAGCACTTTGTCTCATCTCTCCAGTAGTAATTTCCTCCAAAATGTCCTGACTGTCAAATAAATAATCTTGAGTATTTATCTCGTTTAACTCTCCTGCTTGAAACCTCTTTACCTCTTTCTGACAATGTCTCAATAGGCAGTTCATGTCTGTTCTTAATGTGACGCTATTCTTTTTTTCAAATTTCCCAAAGCACAATCTCTGCTCCTGCTGACACCAGGGAACTTGTTCTCACTCACATCTAGGCTTTACGTCCAGCTGTTCTTCCCACCTTGCCCTGTCCTCTCACTCGCCTTTCCCTGCTCCATATCTCATAAAAGGATCCAATAGCAAAGCCTGCCCACAGAACAGTTGAGAGCTACCCTTCTGGTTTTCGGGAATTATTGTATATTTGCCTTTTGTCGTAATTTACATTAGAAGTATCATTTGTCTTTCAATAAGAGTATTTCAATAAGAGTGTACAAACACGGTGGCTCAGCCTGTAATTCCAGCACTTTGGGAGGCTGAGGCGGGTGGATTACCTAAAGTCAGGAGTTCAAGACCATCCTGACCAACATGGTGAAACCCCGTCGGTACTAAAAATACAAAAATTAGCTGGGCCTGGTGGTGGGTGCCTGTAATCCCCGCTACTGGGGAGGCTGAGGCAGGAGAATCGCTTGAATTCGGGAGGTGGAGGTTGCAGTGAGCCAAGATCATGCCATTGCATTCCAGCCTGAACAAGACTGAGACTCTGTCTCAAAAAAAAGTGTTTTCTCAAGGCTGTATTTGTACTGTTATATTTCTTGGCATCCAACCAAGATGCTAATATCTTTAATTCATGTTCCTTAGTGAATTCTACAAAAGGAATCTGTGGGTCCAATTACCCCTTCACTGATAATTTTAATAATGCATCTAAGGAATTAGGGCTTTCTTTTCCAAAAACCACATGGGTCTGTGGTTCCCTCAGCTATTTCTACCTTAAAGTACAATTTTCTCCACCATAAATAATTCTATTTCAGGAACACCCTCTGAAAGTAGGGCAAGTAGCTTTCAGGTTATGTAAGCTACCTAAAATTTAGGGATAGCATAATTTTTCTGTTCCAAATTTCCATCTACAAGCAAAGACAGGATACTTAAAGCAATGGTACAACACCAATGTAAATTAATCGTTTTTTTCCCCTTCCTAATCCTACTATGACCTGATGTCTCTTGATGACTTTTTAAGTAGAACTGTTCAGACACATGCATTCCTATTCTTGTTTAATTTTCTTGGCTTCAAAAATGGGCTCAAGTAAAGCCAAGATTCCATTCTTATGCTTCATTCTCTTAGTCCCCTAGGACTATGTAGTCAATTAAGCTGTGCTTCCAAGAATGCTAAATACTCATTAACATTATTAATCATTTCTAAAGTACCAGTGGTCTGATTTCCTCTGGGAAATGCTGTGTACTGCTTTCGAGGGTTTCTCATATCTGGTCTACTACAAAAGCCTTTCCTAGGGCCATATTCTTCAGCTCTGTTGTCGGATATGCCAAGGCTAAAAAACTTCCTTGTTGATGGAATGACTTTGGGTTTTAGATTCAGTCTTGTGGCTTCATAAATCACTAGAGACTTAATATCTGGATATATGGTTTTCTTTCAAATGAAATTATTTAAATCACAACTGAGCATTAAAATGTTCAATGACAAGAACTGGATTAAGTTTGAAAATGAGATACATATAATTACAAAGATACACCATTGCTAATAGTAACAAACATACAGTCCTTCACATACGTTAACTCATTTGATAGTCACAACCAGTCTATGATATAGGTATTATTATAACCGCTATCTCACTGATAAGGAAGAGGAAACTCAGCTCAGAAAAGTTAAGTAATTTACCTCAGGTCACCCAGCTATAAACGGCAGACCCACAATTCAAACACCCAGGTAATGTGGACCCCGAGTTATTTCTGTTAAACGCTATGCTACTATAAAGTGAGAATATCTGTGTGTGAGATAAGTGGTTGAAATGCAGATACCTCTGCAACCTAGTGTGTACTATACAAAGGTAATATTGAGGCTATGGGCACGGATCCATCTTTTGAGGAGAGACTTTCAGTAGTTATCCATGAAACTGATTTAATTAGAAATCTGTTTGGTTAACGGCCCTGTCTGTGAAATCTCTGCCAATAAACACATTTGCATATGCCAGTTGAAATGCCACCTTACAGTGTGTTAGGTGTAAGTTTCTAGTACTTACCCTTAACTAGATGAGGCTGAATAATGATATGACTCCCACGTCTCCTCCACACTCCACATCAAATTAGCACAAGTCTTCCCACTTCTCCCTTTAGCGCTCTAATTCAGGGCATGCAGAGCTGTATAGATAATTTGTTTGTGACACACCTAATTTATGTATTTGTCTTTTATATTAGTTTAGGAGACCATGGTCACTATAGGAGCTTTTAGTTATTCATTGCCCCTTCTGTAGGGGAATGTTTAAAAATTATGTGATACCGTGATTATACCATGCAGCCATTTAAAAAGATTAAGAGAGATATAGACAACGAAATACTAGTGCTATTGCTACTACTGTTACTACTACCTTGCTAGTAGTAGTAACACCTCCACCTCCAATACGATTGTTTCTAACAGCAGACCCTTGTATGGACTTTGCTTTGAGTTAGGGGATGCTCTAAACACTTCACGTTTATTAATTAATAGCTATCTCTGGAAGGATATGCAAGAAATGATCATTTCCTCTGGAAAAGGAGTCTTGGGCAACCGGAGTCTGGCCTAGGAACTTAGTTTTCATTGTATCCTTTATATTTGTCTGAAATAAGCACACATGTATTGAGTTTAATAATAAAATAATTTTAATGTCATAGTAAATTTATTAATTTAAAAATAATATGATTATAAAAGTTGGCTTCCTTTCCAACTTGGACCAGGCAGAATGGCTCCAGCAAAGAAGGGTAGAGTGAAGAAAAAGAGCCATTCTGCCATCAATGAGGTGGTGACCCGAGAATACACCATCAACATTCACAAGCGCATCCATGGAGTAGGCTTCAAGAAGCGTGTCCCTCAGGCCCTAAAAGAGATATGGAAATTTGCCGTGAAGGAGATGGGAACTCCAGATATGCGCATTGATACCAGGCTCCACAAAGCTGTCTGGGCCAAAGGAATAAGGAGTGTCTCATACCGAATCCACGTGCGGTTGTCCAGAAATCGTAATGAGGGTGAAGGCTCACCAAATAAGCTCTGTGCTTTGGTTACCTATGTACCTTGATTAAAAAAAAAAATCCTCAGCTATGTACCTTGATAACAGGTACCTGTTATCAATGTACATAGCTGAGGATTTTTTGTTTGTTTGTTTTCCTCTAACATTATAATTTAGGATTAAGAATGCCGACTCAGTGTCTCCACAGGGACCTGTTCCTCAGCTTTCTGGATGTTGTTGTTTCTGATATCACACCTTCGTAGATAGGTATTTCTGGAAAAGGGTCTGATAAGAGGATGAATTTGGCTCTAAACAAATGCCCAGGACCCCAGATCTGTCGGGGCCACAGAGTCAGTTTATCTGGCAAAATTTGATTCCTTCCATTTCGCTACTATAGTAACTGTTTTTGTAATGTTACCAAGAGCCACACAAAGGCTGACCTAGCAAGGTGGAGGACCAGCTGTTTGCTTGACTCAGGGCCGATGATGGGCCAATCTGGAGAGAGAGCCTGGCTTCAAGGACAGCAAGGAAGCCCCTTACACAGTTCCCACTGGGGTGGGGAGGCTGGAAATGAGGGCTGCATTCCATGACAGACTTGTGGAATCACTTTCAAAAAATCTACAGATCATCAATGTGGATGAGAATTAATTGCTGATTCTCAAATACATCAAATAAAGTTATAAAATTGCAAAGAAAAAAAAGTTGAAGTAGGTAAATGGAAAGTAAACTGCAAGCAGTACGTGAATACATGTGCACTATGGCTGTAAATTTAACAGAAAAAAAATATATTATGACCAACACTAAGAGACACACTTCAAAGCTCTTCAAGAAAAGATTCACTGTTTTGTATTTCTACCAACAGTGTACCAGCATTCCCCTCTCTCCACAACCTCACCGGCACATGTAATTTTTTGTCTTTTTGATGATATCCATTTTAACTGGGGTGATGATATCTAATTGTGGTTTTGATTTGCATTTTCCTAATTAGTGATGTTGAGCATTTTTAATATACCTGTTGGACATTTGTCTTCTTTTGAGAAATGTCAGGTGTGGGGATGAGGAGAGGTAGGTCAATGGTTATAAAAATGGTTATACAGTTGGAAGGAATAAGTTCTATTTGATAGCACAGAAGGGTGACAATAGTTAATAATCTATTGTATATTTTGAAATAGCTAGAAGATTTAGAATGTTTCCAACACAAAGGATTGATACATGTTTAAGCTGATGGATACCTTAATTACCCTAATTTGATCATTCCGTAGTCCATACATATATCAAAACATCACATGTACCACATAAATACGTAAAATTATTATGCATTGATTTTTTTAAGAAAAGGACTGGCTGCCCAGCTTCCAGAAGTGGTGAGTTGATAGCCTCCAGCTAGATATTCAAACCGAGGTCCTTCTCTTTTCCGAATGTCTGAGCTAGGTGGTGGAACAATGGCTTGCCCAATCCCTTCCACTGTGAAATTCCTATAATCTATGCTCCAGAGCTCCCCACTGTGTTGGGGATTTTGTCAATTCTGCGTGGCAGTCTGACAGCGCCGCCTGCTGTTATGTGCTAGCCTTTTCTTTTCTTTCTTTTTTTTTTTTTTTGGCAAGAGATAACACAATTTATTTAAATATATTCCAACTCAAGATGAAGGCGAGCAGTTTACCTAGAAAGGTTTGTGTGTTTTAACTATAGTTTTTCATTGAACCATTATTTTTAGAAATGTCTTCCTTTTCATTCGTGCTTCTTTTATTCTTTCACTTTAAAAGTTCACAGTGTTATATAAGTGAAAAACAAGACAGAAACCACCCTAAACGTACAGCTTTATGTACATAAAAATTCAACAATGTTACTATAACCCCTAATACAGTGTGATTCTTATTTATTATCCAGAATGAACTTCTGTGCATATTAAATTCTTCAAGTGTATCTACAGCAGTGCTTGTAAAAGTGAGGTCCCACTGCTAAGTTAATGGGTATCTCTTTAATGATCACTTCTAACTTCAACACAATTATGGTAGAGTTGTAACATTTTTTTTTTTTATTTTACATGTATCATACATTCTCAAATATTCTAAAATGCTCAAATGAGCCAAACATATACTTTGATTTACATCTAGTTTAATATTCCCTTTATACAGCACCAGAGGTTAAAAATGGCTTTGAGTAACCAAATATTCTCTTTCCTTTATTAGTTACAGTTTATCATCATTTATTTTATAACATTAAACCCAAATTGAAAATGAAGACACCCTTGGTCAAATGCTTTCACCTTAAATAAACATTTCATCCACTTCGTAGTTAAATACCTAGTTGTTTTTCTATAACGTATGCTTCTTGGTAAAAACTACTGAATCAACTAAGCCGAACACCAGCTTATCTTTGAGGATTAGGCAAGTTGGATAGGATTCTCTAGGTTTGCTTTAAAACTTTTAAGAAACCTGGTTGCCAGTTCGTCATCAACCACTCAACTGTCACTTGACATTGTGACTGTGATGAGCTGGCGCTGCTGCAGTCTGGCATTTCCCTCTTCACCCTCAGTGAGCCTCAGCACAGGTCGGAACCTCCCAACAGCCAAAATGCAGGCCTGAGGAGGGTTAATCACTGCAGTAAATTCATCGATACCGAACATCCATCCCAAGTTGTAAATACTAAAAGACCCTCCTTGGTATTCTTTAGGTATCAATTTTCCATCTCTCGCTTTCTTTGATAGAGCCTTTACAGAGTCAGCAATTTCCTGGATACCTTAGAAGCAGCATCTTTAATGACTGGTGTAATTAAGCCTTTATAAACTGTTGCCACAACCACTGAAATGTCAATACATGGCAGTTACTTTGGGCCCTCTCCATCCCAGCTTACGTTAACATCTGGCATTTGTTTAAGGGTAACAGCTGCTGTCTTGATGATAAAATCATTTACTGATACTTTAATGTCGCCTTTGACCAGATCTTGCCTAACTTTTAAAACAGCTCCAAGGTCACAGTCAGCAGTAGCATATGCATGAGGTACAGTACTTTTAGATTCAGTTAATCTCTTGGCAATAACTCTTCGAATATTGCTGGCGGGGATTTCGGTGAATGTGCCCACTGCATTGGGTTGTCCAGGAGTTGATATTGGTGGGATCATAGGCTGGGGATAAGATGGCCCAGCTATGGCCTGTAGGGGTGAAGGTGCTGTGGGAGTGGCTGCAGGGGCTGGGGTTGGTCTGGACTCAGTAATCTTGCCCATCTGTTTCAACTGGGCAAGTCTGAGAGCGTCCTCTTTAGTGACTATCCCCTGAGGCCCAGTGGCTGTGCCCTGGCTAGCATCCAGTGAGTGTTTTTCCAGAATATAGCGGGCAGTTGGACTTAAACGGAATTGTAGTGTCCCAGGTGTGTGTTCCTTCTTGACAGGGATGGCAATCTGTGGCTCTGGTGAGGGAAGAGGCTCTGAAGGTTTTGAAGCTGGTGATGGAGGACCTACATCTTTGGGAATTTCAACGTGTTTCCAATCTTCTCCTTCTACTGTCAAACCAATTAGTGAACCTAGCGGTATATTTTTAGTTCCTTCTTCAATCACAATTTTGGCCACGATTCCATCATCACTTGCATCTAAGGTAACCACAGCTTTGTCAGTCTCAATTTCACATAATGCATCTCCAGCACTCACCACTTCACCTTCGTTTTTCAGCCATTTCACAATGTTTCCTTCTTCCATTGTGGGAGACAGTGACGGCATTAGTATCTTAATGGGATCACCCCGAAGCCACTGCGTGCTGTGAAACCATCTCCAACTGGATCCGCGGCTTTACCCAACAGCCCCCTTCACCAGCCCTGGTACGCTTCGGAGGCCAAGGAAGCCCACGAGGTAACGCAGCAGCCGCGAGTCACAACCTAGCTTCCAGGAGGCAGCCATCTTCAAGGCTTTCTAATAGGCTGTCCGCAGCACAGCCTGATGTCCAGCATCATGGCCCCGCCTCCGCACGGTTGGCCACGCCCCGAGACGCTAGCGGTGCCTTTGGGTCTAACCAGCAGCCCTCCTAGCCCCGCCTCCAACCACATTGGTCACGCCTCCCGAGCCGTCTGGCGCGCCGCTGGATATCCCAGCCGGCGGGGCCTTACCAGACCCCGGCTCCAGCCCCGTTCGCCCCGCCCCCGGACTGCCCTCAGCGCCGCCTGAATGCATTTGCGGCCTAGCTGCCTGATTCCAGGCTAATCCCCGCGCGCAAAGCTGTGCGGAGACTGGAGGCCGCGCGGGGCCCTGGTCTGGGCCTTGTTTGTCTGTGACGCTCGGGAGGGAGGCTGTTCTCGGAGATGCGACGCGCAGGGGTGGGTCCGCCGGTGCCCGGTATTTCGACGAGGGGAGGCCCAGTCGGTCCGCGGCGGCTGGAGCTGGGCGCGGGGTCGCGGGCTCTTTTCTTTTCTTTTTTCTTTTCTTTTTGAGACGGAGTCTCGTTCTGTTCCCCAGGCTGGAGCATAGTGGCCTGATCTTGGCTCACTGCAGCCTCTGCCTCCTGGGTTCAAGCAATTCTCATGCCTCAGCCTCTCGAGTAGCTGTAATTACAGGTGCCTGCCACCACACTTGGCTAGTTTTTTTTTTTTGTATTTTTAGTAGAGATGAGGTTTCACTATGTTGCCCAGTCTGATCTCGAACTCCTGGCCTCAAGTGATCAGTCTGCCTTAGCCTTCCAAAGTGCCAGGATTACAGGCATGAGCCACAGTGCTTGGCCTCTAGCCTTTCCTTTCACAAGTTTTCTTCCCCATTGTCATTTGCATTCCTAATTCTGTTTTATTTCCTGCTTTCCAAAGAACCCAGCCAGCACATATATCCATGAGGACAAGGACATAGACTGGAAGAAAAGGTAGGTGATTTTTCCCTTAAAATTTGTAACTTCACTTTTTTTTTATTTTATAATTTTTATTTTAATCACATAGCTATATAGTTTAAATGCATGCACAAAGTTAAACAATATACATTGTTTAAAGAATCAACCAATTCCGAAAGACTTGCTAAAATAAACAGAACTCTCTAGACTGTACTCCATTTTTGGTTCCACAGAGGGCAACACTTTCAATACTTTAGGTTGACCCTTTTGAACTCAGGAGTTCAAGACCAGCCTGGGCTACATAGGGGAACCTGGCCTTCACAAAAAATCAAAAATTTAGCCAGGCATGGTAGCTCACACTTGTAGTCCCAGCTACTCAGGATGCTGAGGTGGGAGGAACACTTGAGCCCAGAAATTTGAGGCTGCAGTGAGCCAAGATCACGCCTCTGCACTCCAGCCTGGGCCATTGAGCCAGACTGTCTCTAAAAGAAAAAAAGTCGAGAATTTAGCTCTCTTTTCTCTATTTCCACTGTGCCCCTCCAAGTCTCCCAATGTTTTTTTTCCTTTCTTTCTTTTCTTTTTTTTTTTTTTGAGGCAGAATCTCACCGTCACGCAGCCTGGAGTGCAGTAGCTTAATTTCGGCTCACTGCAGCCTTCGCCTCCTGAGTTCAAGCGAGTCTCCTGCTTCAGACTCCCAAGTAGCTGAGATTTCAGTTGCCCACCACCACGCCCATCTAATTTTTTTTTTTTTTTTGAGATAGAGTCTCACTCTTATCACCTAGGCTGGAGTGCAGTGGCACAATCTCGGCTCACGGCAACCTCCGCCTCCCAGGTTCAAGCGATTGTCCTGCCTCAACCTCCAGAGTCACTGGGATTACAGGTGTTCGCCACCACGCCTGGCTAATTTTTGTGTTTTTGGTAGAGACAGGGTTTCACCATGTTGGCCAGGCTGGTCTCAAACTCCTGACCTCAGGTGATCTACCACCTCAGTCTCCCAAAGTGCTGGGATTACAGGCGTGAGCCACCGTGTCCGGCCAATTTTTGTATTTTTAGTAGAGACAGAGTTTAACCGTGTTGGCCAGGCTGATCTCGAACTCCTGACCCCAAGTGATCCACCCGCCTTGTCCTTCCAAAATGCTGGAATTACATGTGTGAGCCACTGTGCCTAGCCTTAATATTTTAAATATCACTGCATATTAGATTATTATTCAATATTTATGTTATTATGACTATGAAAATGCCATTTACAGCACCACCATGTAGACAATTGTGGTTATTTTTCCTTTCGTATACAATTTTCTGCTTTTCCTGAAGTTAAATGGTTTCTTCTTTTTCTTAATTGGCAACATTTCTATGCCCTTGGGGAGTCAGTATAAAATGATGGTTTCAGGTAAGTCTCTGTTGATACCTGTGGAAATGGAGAAAAAAAAATGTGAAAATAAAATTAAAAAGTTTCTGCAGTCAGATTGCCTGTGATGATTCTTACTAGCTGTGTGACCTTGGGCTATCTAGTTTATCTGCTCTACTTTTCTTTCCTTTTCTGTAAAATAGGTACAATAAATACATCTGTTGCATAAGTTTTCAATGCAAAGTGTCTTAGAAGAGTGTCTGCCTACATAATAGCACACCATAAATGGTATATATTAATCACTATCAACCCCAAGCCTTCTGTCAGTTTGCCTGAGCCTCTAAATATGTTCACTCACCTTACGGAGTCTGTCAGTGTCATCTTTGCAGAAGTGTCTCCAAGTCTTCCAACCTGCCCCACACAGGAGCATTGCCTTCTCTACTTTTCTTTTCTTTCTTTTTTTAAAGGCAGGGTCTTACTCTCTTGCCCAGGTGGGAGTACAGTGGTAAGATCATGGCTCCCTGTAACCTCGACCTCCCAGGCTCAAGCAATACCCCTGCCTCAGGCTCCCAAGTCGCTGGGACTACAGGCAAGCGCCACCATGCCCGGCTAACATTTTATGTTTATGTTTTTGTTTTTATGTAGAGATAGGGTTTTGCTATGTTGCCCAGGCTGGTCTTGAACTCCTGGCCTCAAGCGATCCTCCTGCCTTGGCCTCCCAAAGTGCGGAAATTACAGGCATGAACTACTGTGCCTGGCCTTGCCCTTTCCTTTTATCCAGGATTTCCCTTTATCTTTGTCTTCCCTTGCTCCTGGATTTGATCCCCTGACTTTTGGTACTTCATGTCTTCCTCTTTCTTGCTTCATAACTGTATTTTAATGTAGTGTATATATAGCTTTTTGAAAGCTTTCTGGGAAGTAATTTTTCTTTTTTTGAGAAATTCCATGTCTGAAGATATCTGTATTCTATTCTCAAACTGATTAATAATTTGATTGGATATTGAATTCTGAAATAAAAATAATTTGTCTTCAGAATTACAAAGGCATTCTTTCATTGTGTTCTTGCTTCTATGTTGCTATGGAGAGGTCTAAAGCTATTCTAATTCCTGATCCTGAACTATGACTTCCTTCTTTTTGACCCCAATATTCTAAAATTTCTTTCTTCCTTTCCTTTGTGTTTTTTCTTTTTGAGACGTATTCTTGCTCTGTTGCCTGGCTGGAGTGCAGTGGTGTGATCTCAGCTCACTACATCCTCTGCCTCCCAGATTAAAGCTATTCTTCTGTCTCAGACTCCTGAGTAGCTGAGACTGTAGGCACATACCACCACGCCCAGCTAAGTTTTGTATTTTTAGTTTCACCATGTTGGCCAGGATGGTCTTGATCTCTTGACTGCATGATCCACCTGCCTCATCCTACCAAAGTGCTGGAATTACAGGTGTGAACCACCACGCCCAACCCTTTTTCTTTCTCCTTTCTTTTCTTCTTTCCCTTCCTTCCTCCTTCCGTTCTCCCTCCTTCCCTCCTTCCTTTAGTATTCAGCCTGAATACTCAACTATTAGTATAGCTCCGTTAAAAAATAGTAAAAAATAGTAAAGAAAAATTCTAATATCACCATTGGATTGTTTTGTATACCTCTAGGGGCAAACATCTCACTTTGAAAGCAGATACTTGGCGAAGCACAGTGGCTCATGCCTCTCCTTTTTTTTTTCTTGAGATGGAGTCTCGCTCTGTTGCCCAGACTGGAGTGGAGTGCAGTGGCGCAATCTCGGCTCACTGTAACCTCTCCCTCCCAGGTTCAAGCAATTCTCCTGCCTCAGCCTCCTGAGTAGCTGGGATGACAGGTGTTTGCCACCATGCCTGGCTAATTTTTGTAATTTTAGTAAAGACGGGGTTTCACCATGTTGGTTAGGCTGGTATCGTACTCCTGACCTCATGATCTGCCTGCCTCAGTTTCCCAAAGTGCTGGGATTACAGGCGTGAACCACCACGCCCAGCCATGCCTTTAATCTCTACACCTTAGGAGGCCATTTTAGGAGAATTGCTTCAGGCCTAGAGTTCAAGACCAGCCTGGACAGCATTTAGAGCCTGGGCATGGTGGCACATGCCTATAGTCCCAGTGACTTGGGAGGCTGAGGTAGGAAGATTGCTTGAGCCCAGGAGATTGAGGCTGCCGTGAGACAGGATTGTTGTCACTACACTCCAGCCTGGATGACATGATGACACCTAGTCTCAAAAAAAAAAAAAAGAAAAAAGGAAAAAGAGAAAAGAGAGTAGATGCTCTAGAATATCTGTTCTTTTGGCATATCATTATGATGGATTAAAAAACCCCACAGTGCCTTTGATAGGTGCGTGTTATTATAGTGTGCCTGCTTTGTATCTTTCTCTCTCAGACTGCTAAAGTGCTCAGATCTATACACCTACCCAGTTTACAGTTTACTATGCTTTTGTTTTATGAGGATAATTAAATACTTGTAATGAATCTTACGGTACATAAGGCACTATGCTAGTACTATAGAGGAGTGTTTCTTAAACTTTCATATATATTCAGATCACTTGAAGATTTCGTTTTGTTTTGAGCCAGAATCTCATTCTGTCACCCAGGCTGGAGTACATTGCCACAATCTCAGCTCACTGAAATCTCCACTTCCTGATTCAAGGGATTCTCCTGCCTCAGCCTCCCATGTAGCTGGATATGTTGCGCCCACCAGCATACCCAGCCAATTTTTATATTTTGGTAGAGATGGGGTTTCACCATGTTGGCCAGGCTGGTCTCGAACTTCTGACCCCACATGATCTGCCCACCTTGGGCCTCCCAAAATGCTGAGATTACAGGCTTGAGCCACTGTGCCCAGCCTGAAGATATTTTTTAATGCAGATCCTGATTCAGCATGTCAGGGGTGGGACCTGTGGTGCTGCGTTTCTCATAAGCTCCCAGATGATGCTGAGGATGTTGGTCTCTAAAGATGCTTTGAGTTGCACAGTTGGGTGCATGCACAACCTGGTCTCTGCATTTAAGGGATTTACCCTGTAGACAGGGATGAGCATGAACATGAGTACCCCAGATTTATGTAATTGGGACATAGGGCTCCTTTTTTCGTGTCACTGAAGGCCACCAGACTTTACCTACCCACTTGGACAGTTGCAACACGTGCTGTGTGTTTCAAAACTCATTTGTATTCTTTGACTATACTTTTCCTGAGGCCTTTGCTCTTTGAGAATTAATAGATTAATCTATTGTTTAAAAATGTATTACTGGCCCGGAGCGGTGGCTCACGCCTGTAGTCCCAGCACTTTGGGAGGTGGGTGGATCACCTAAGGTCAGGAGTTCGTGACCAACATGGAGAAACCCCATCACTACTAAAAATACAAAAATAGCCAAGTGTGATGGCTCCTGCTTGTAATCCCAGCTACTCCAGAGGCTGAGGCAGGAGAATCGCTTGAACCCGGGAGGCGGGAGGTTGAGGTGAGCCGAGATCATGCCATTGCACTCCAGCCTGGGCAACAAGAGTGAAACTCCGTCTCAAAAAAGAAAAAACAAAAACCAAAATTCATTACTATCTATTAATGTCTAATCCTTTTTCAGGTGTTATACTGTAGTTTGTACCAGATGTCATTTAACAAGCAAACCGAAGAGTCTCTCTAGAGGGTAGCAAGTTAGTCTTAGGATCTGGGACTCATCTACCACGCAGTTCCATGATTAAATACCCAGGAGATACATACCTAGCATAGCCCCAGAAAGTAAACATTTTTCTGAATGAGTAGGACTGTGGGCCTGATAAACAGAAAAGAATTCAAAGAAAGAACCTTGTTAGCTTTGAAATGGACTCCTGAAAGGATTAATAATCAGTGATAAATGTTCACTGTCCCCAAAGAGCTGAAAATGTTGGGCTATTTTGAGCAAAACCTATTCATCACTGTTGACCCATAATAGCTATCCATCTATTATACTGACTGGTAAGGATCTGCACGGAGGAGGTCAACTTTATAACTTGCTTGGCTCCAAGTTACCATGATGGCTGTTACACCTGTTGTTTTCACCAAGGAACTACATGTCTTCACCATAACTGCCAACACACACGGACTCACCTCTTCTTTTCAGCAGAAAAGAGAATACAGTATAGTAACATGGTTCTTCCTGTCCAGGTCTTCCTGTCACATTTAACTTTATAGGCATCTAACTCTAATTAATTATTGAACGTTGATTAATGACTTTGTAAATGCACTCTGTTTGGCCTCCTGGGGAATCAAAGATGCCTAGGAGCTGGTTTCCATCTTCACAGAGCTCATATTATAGTTGTTCTGATAATAGAAATTTTTTTGAAAAAGTTCACTATGAGCCATTAACAAGTCTTCTTCCCCTTTTTGCTTCTGGTCATTTAGGAAAAGTGACTGGCATATAGTAGGTGACCAAAATGTGTATATAAAGATAACTATTAAACAAAGAAAGTAAGCAATTGTTTAGGCAAAAATGAGCTCTCACAAGACATAAAAAGTTAATTTCAAAATGAACTATGTAGACTATACAGGAACAATGTTTCTCAAACTGGGGTCATAGGTTTGTTTCAAGAATATTTTTGATTTTATAAATGTATGAGACTCACATTTAAGGGTTTAGCTCTGGTTTCATGTTTGTATGTATTTAGCCAACAGTATAATTAAAATAATATTAGGGAATCCTCAGAAATATTGTCCTTGTAATAGAATATTATTCAGTGCCATGCATGAATCTCATTGCGATTCTGTTTCAAACAAATTGCAAAATAGTTTAAAAATTATATAAGAATAAGAATAATTTAAATAATTACTGAATAGTTACTCTTAGAATAATTGATAATTCAGATAAATTATTATTATTATTATTTTGAGATAAGGTCTCATTCTGTCACCCAGGCTGAAGTGAAGTGGTACGATCTTGGCTCACTCCAACTCCACCTCCTGGGCTCAAGTGATCCTCTCACCTCAGCCCCCCAAGTAGCTGGGACTACAGGCATACACCACCACACCTGGCTAAGTTTTGTATTTTTTGTAGAGACGGGGTTTCACCATGTTGCTCAGGCTGGTCTTGAACTCCTGAGGTCAAGTAATCCACTCACCTTGGCCTCTCAAAGTGCTGGGGATTACAGCTGTGAGCCACTGCACCTGGCCAAGAAATTATTAATAATTTATTTTAGGTGTGATTGTTTTCTATTTACAATAATTTTTATCTTTTTTTTTTTTTTTCAAGATGGGGTTTCCCTCTATCAAAGCTCACTGTAGCCTTGAACTTCTGGGCTCAAACAGTACTCCCACTTGACTCCCAAGTTGGGACTACAGGTGCATGCCCTATGCCTGGCTAATAGAACCCTTATTAAAAAAAAAAATACGTACTGAAATAGTTCTGAATGAGATGATATGATGTCTGCTATTTGTGCTGAAGTAAGACATCTGTAATTCGTTCTGAAGTGACAAGAACTAAGTTGTTAGTATGTGGAGATACAGATTGTGATAGGCAGAAGAGTGGCTCCCAGAAATGTCCATGCCCTAATCCCCAGAAATTAAAGTAGCAGATGAAATTAAGGTTGCTAATCACTTGACCTTAAAATTATGAAATTATCCTAGATTATCCAAGTGGGCACAATGTAATCAAAGTCCTTATATGCAGAAGAGGGTAGAAGAGTCAGAATCACAGTGATGCAATGTGAGAATGACTTTATTGGCTTTTGCCTGTTTTGAAGATGGAAGAAAGCCACAAGCCAAGGAATGGAGGTGGCCTCTAGAATCTGGAATAGGTGAGTAAATGGAATCCTCTCTTGAGCTTCAGGGAAGGAACTCAGAACTGCTAACACTTTGATTTTAGTCCACTGAAATCCATTCACTAGAAATCATCAGCGAAACCAACTTGGTTTAGAGGGCTTTTTTGGTTTGTTTTGAAAGAATTTTTTTAGTCCAAATTCAGTTTATTTAATAGATAAAGGATCATTCAAAGTTTGCTTATTTCTATTTCACTTTTATTAAGCTGTATTTTTCAGTGAATTTGTACCTTTTATATATATTGTGTTAAATTTATTGATACAAAGCTGACCATTACATTCTCTCATTATTTGTTTGATATATGTAGTCCCTCTTTATTTCATGATATTGTCAATATGTACTTTTTTTTTTCTTATTTTAAATCCATCTTTAGGGATTTTTCTATTGCATTACTCTTTCTAATGATGCAACTTTTTCGAGTTAGTTTTCCTTATTGTTTGTCTATTTAATATTTTACTTGTTTCTGCTCTAATGACCATCTATTTTGGGTTTAATTTGCTCTTCTTTCCCTAGCTTCTTAACAGAAACATGGTCAGTTCAAAAACTTCTTTCCTAAAACAAGATTTAAAGCTTTAAATATTCCTCTAAACACTGCTTAGCTGCATCCTATAAATTTTGTTGTATTTTCATTATCTGTCAGCCTAGAACATAACATTTTCAAATTTCCCTTGTGTTTTATATCTCATACTTTATTTATATATTTGATGTTTAATTTCAAAATTTGGGGACCTTTCTTAGTTAATTTATTGTAATTTATGTACAATTTAATCAGATTGTATTTAGAGAAACTACTGTGTAATATTTTAATCTTTAAAAATGTGTTAACATTTACTATATGCATAATCCATCATATGGTCTATTTTTGTGAAAATCTCATGTAGTCTTTAAAATAATGTGTATCCTGAAGTTATTATATATAATGTTCTATAAAAGTCAATTAAGTCAAGGTGATTGAGATTGAAATCCAAATCTCTGAATTCTTACTGGACTTTTATTCAAATTATTTCATAAATTACTGGGACATGAGTTAAAATCTCTAGCTGCTATTATAGATTTGTTTCTCTTGTCTGTTAATTTTGTTTCTTGTATTTTGAAGCTATGTAAATTAATGCATATATATTTGTGTTTATTATGCTTCCTGATGAATTGCCCGTATTATCATTATGAAATGTAACTTTTAACTCTGGAAATAGTCTTTGTCATGAAGTTTACTTTATATATTGATGTATATACCATTTATAATGTCATTTTAAATGTAATTCCTCTATTTGCTTTTAAAATACTTTTATTTTCAGTAGTTGCTTATTTTCAGTGTTTATGTTATGCATACCTAACTTGTCACAATCTTTCTGTAACTAAAACATAACTTATACTAAGTTACATATAAAATAAAAACTATATAGCACTATATTTTCGTTTACCCCATTCATTCTTTGTAGTATTACTGTCATATATATGTATGTATATGTGTACATATATGTGTTTATATATATTTTTTGAGTTGGAATGTTGCCCAGGATAGAGTGCAGTGATGTGATCTTGACTCACTGCAATCTGCTCCACCTCCCTGGTTCAAATGATTCTCCTGCCTCAGCCTCCTTAGTAGCCGGGACTACAGGCACACACCACCACAACCAGCTAATTTTTTTGTATTTTTAGTAGAGTTGGGGTTTCACCATGTTGGCCAGGCTAGTCTCAAACTCCTGACCTCAAGTGATCTATCTGCCTTGGCTTTTGTCATATATTTTAAATATGCATATATTATAATCCCCCAAATATAGTATTCTTATAATTACATTAACTATATATATATATATAAATTTTTTTTTTGCGACAGTCTTTTTTTTTTTTTTTTTTTTTTTTTTTTTAAAGAAAGAAGTAGAATAAAGAGAAAAAAGAAAGAGAAGGAGGGAGAGAGAACGAGAATCTTGCTCTATTGCTCAGGATTTCATTTAAATCTGTGAAATGCTTATGCAATTACTAAAAAGTGATTTATTTCCTATTATGTGATC
>CAUYQU010039556.1:0-15000 GCA_963574635.1 Cheracebus regulus | reverse complement strand
TTCTTTCTCTTTCATTCTTTTTTTTCTTTCTTTTGCTGTTTCTTTCTTTCTCCTTTTCTCTCTTTTTCTAAAATCTCTTCCTCTTTCTTTCTCTTTCATTCTTTTTTTCTTTCTTTTGCTGTTTCTTTCTTTCTCCTTTTCTCTTTTTCAAAAAAAAAAAATAATATGTATATATATACATTTTTGAAGCAGAGTCTCACTTTGTCACTCAAGCTGGAGTGCAATGGTTTGATCTCAGTTCACTGCAGCCTCCACCTTCTGGGTTCAAGTGATTCTCTCACCTTGGCCTCCCAAGTAGCTGGGATTACAGATGAGTACCACCATGCCCAGCTAATTTTTGTATTTTTAGTAGACATGGAATTCTGCAATGTTGGCCAGGCTGGTCTTGAACTCCTGGCCTTGCGTGATCTGCCTGCTTCAGCCTCCCAAAGTGCTAAGATTATACGTGTGAGCCACCATGCCTAGCATTTTTTTTTTTTTGGGACACAGGGCCTTGTTCTGTCACTCAGGCTGGAGTGTAGTGGCACACTGCAGCCTTGAACTTCTGGGCTCAAGGGTTTCTCTTCTATCCTCAATGTCCCAAGTAGCTGGAGCTACAGATGTGTGCAATCATGCCAAGCTAATTTTTAAATTTTTGGTAGAGACAGGGTCCCCCTGTGTTGCCCAGGCTGGCTGGCCTTGAACACCTGGCCTCAAGTGATTCTCCCACCTCAGCCTCCCAAAGTGTTGGGATTACAGGCATGAGCCACTGTGCCTCACCTGGAAATGTTATTTAAAAAAAAAGTTAACAGTAATTATTCTGAGTAGGATTTTAGATAATTTAGATTTTTCTTCGTAATTTCTCATTTTGTGACATTGATCATTTATTTGTATAATTAGCAAAAAATATATTAAATATCCTTCTGTTTCAAAAATGAGCAAGGGCATCTTATTGCTTATACCAGTAATTAGAAAGATTAAAAACCCTGGTTGCAATGAGAACACATGGACACAGGGAGGGGAACAACACACACTGGGGCCCATGGAGTGGGAGGTCGGTGAAGGGAGAGCATCAGGCAAAATAGCTAATGCATGCTGGGCTTAATACCTAGGTGATGGGTTGATAAGTGTAGCAAACCACCATGGCATAGGTTTACTTATGCAACAAACCTGCACATCCTGCACATGTATCCTGGAACTGCATATTTTAATCGCCTAGATTACCAGAACAAGACCAAACAAAATATACCATTATGTGCTCAGGTCCTTCTTCAGATCAATTAAATGAGAATCTCTGAGGGCTACAGCCCTGGTTTTGGCTTTTTTTGAAAAGCTTTCAGGTAGTTATTTTATTTTGAGACAGTGTCTCAATCTGTTGCCCAGGCGGGAGCACAGTGGCATGATCTCGGTTCACTGCAACCTCAATCTCCTAGGCTCAATCAATCCTCCTGCCTTAGCCTCCTGAGTAACCAGGACTACAGGTGCATGCCACCAGGCCTGGCTAATTTTAAAATTTTATTTATTTATTTTTGTAGAGACTAGGGTTTCACCATGTCGTCTAGGCTGGTCTCGAACTCCTGAACTGAAGCGATCTGCCTGCTTTGGGGCTTCCAAAGCGCTAAGATTAAAGGTGTGAGCCACCATGCCTGGCCTAAATTTTATTTTTAAAAATTTTTGTAGAGATGAGGTTTTGTCATATTGCCCAGGCTGGTCTCGAACTCCTCAGACTCCCGAAGTGTTGGGATTACAGATGTGAGCCACTGTACCCAGCCTAACTTTCAGATCATTTTAATGTATATCCTGGAAATATATTAGAACTGCAAAATCTCACATTCCCTTCGGATATGCTGCAACAGAAACTCTAGGACTGGGGCTCAGCAAACTGTTTTAACAAGTCTTTTGCTGGCTAGGCATGGTAGCTCAGGCCTATAATCTCAGCACTTCAGGAGGCCAAGGTGGGTGGATCCCTTGAGTCCAGGAGTTCAAAACAGACTGGGGAACATAGTGAGACCTCTATCTCTACCAAAAAGAAAGAAAGAAAAAATTAGCTGAGTATGGTGACCCACCCCTGTAGTCCCAGCTACTCAGGAGGCTATGGTGGGAGGACCTCTTAGACTTGGGAGGTCAAGGCCGCAGTGAGCTGTGATCGCACAAATGCACTCCAGCCTGGACAAAAGAACAAGACATTGTCTCAAAAAAACAAACCAAAACAAAAGTCTTCTGCTGAAGTTTGAGAACCGCTGCCATAGAGTACAGGCTCAGCCTGAAACATACATTTGTTAATCTTGCCTGAACCTTCCGAAAACTCCTCTATCATTTTCCAGCCTCACTCTGTCACCCAGGAGTGCAGTAGTACAATCATGCTCACTGCCGCCTTGACTTTCCAGGCTTAAGTAATTCTGCCTCAGCCTACTAAGTAGCTAGGACCATGTGTGCACAACCAAGCCTGGCTAATTTTTTAACAATTTTTTTTGTAGAGATGGGGGTCTCACTGTGTTGCCCAGGCTGGTCTTGAACTCCTGGGCTCAAGTGATCCTCCTGCTTCAGTCCCTGCAGGGCTGAGATTACAGGTGTGAGCCACTGCATCCAGTCTTAAATGAATAATTTCATTTCTTATTTACAAAAGTAATGAGTTTATTGTAGAAAATTTGGAAAGTACAGAAAAATAAAAGTCACTTACAGTCCTACCTGTTTACCTGAAGGTAAATACTGTTGTTGTTAGTTATTTGTTGTATATTATTTCAGTCTTAAAAAATTGAGTAAATGGGCCAGGTACCGTGGCTCATGCTTATAATCCTAGCACTTTGGGAGGCCGAAGCAGGTGGATCACCTGCAGTCAGGAGTTCAAGACCAGCCTGGCCAACATGGTGAAACCCTATTTTTACTAAAAATACAGAAGTTAGCCAGGCATGGTGGTGGGAGCCTGTAATCCCAGCTACTTGGAGGCTGAGGCTGAAGAATAGCTTCAACCCAGGAGGCAGAGGTTGCAGTGAGCCAAGATAGCACCATTGCACTCCAGCCTGGATGACAAGAGCAAAACTCTGTCTCAAAAAAAAAATAAAAGAAAGAAGGAAAGAACCATAACTATTACACAATATGTGGAGCTCATTTGGATCCTGGTTTGAGCAAATCATAACATGCTATTTTTGAGTGAAATCAGGACATTTGATTTTGGACCGGGTATAACATTAACTTTGTTAGTAGAGCTAATTATACTGTGGTTAGATGTAGAAATGTACTCATTTTTTATATGTGCATATAGAGACTTGATATATGGAATTTGCTTAGATATATTAAAATACTACTGTAACAAAAATAAAATGAATGTAAAAAAGAGTAGACAACACAAGCATGGCGAAATGGCTATGCTTGCATCTGGGGAGTTCATATTATTCTCTATTTGCAATCTTCATAATAAAAAGTTTAAAATGATTGGCCCGGTGTGGTGGCTCACGCCTGTAATCCTAGCACCCTTGAGAGGCTCAGGCAGGCAGATCACCTGAGGTCAGGACTTTGAGACCAACTTGGCCAACATGGTGAAAACCTGTTTCTACTAAAAATACAAAAATTATCTGGGCGTGGTGGTGCATGCCTGTAATCCCAGCTACCTGGGAGGCCGAGGCAGGAGAATTGCTTGAACCTGGGAGGCGGAGGTTGCAGTGAGCCGAGATCACACCACTGCACTCCAGCCTGGGTGCCTGGGTGACAGAGTGACTCCATTTCAAAAAACAAAACAACAGCAACAACAACAATGAAACCGAAATGGGATTAGCCTGGGTGCAGCGGCATGCCTGTAATCCCAGCACTTTGGGAAGTTGAGCTAGGAGGACTGCTTGAGACCAGCCTGGGCAACACAAGGAGACCTTGTCTCTCCAAAAAAAAAAAAAAAAAAAAAAAAGCCTGGTGTGGTGGTGCGTGCCTGTAGTCCCAGCCACCTGAGAGGCTGAGGTGAGAGGATCACTTGAACCTAGGAGGTCAAGGCTGCAGTGACTGTACTCTAGCCAGGGAGACAGTGAGACCCTGTGTCAATATATATATAGATTTATATTTAGAGCTCTGCAAATGAACTGTCTGCGACTACTGAGAAGATTTTACTGTGCATGCAATAAACAAAACCTCGAAAGCATGACAAAGTGGGGAATTCAAATTTTTAGGCAAAACAGGGAGTGAAGTAACAGGTGCTGCCTCCATTTGGGAAAAGGAGTTCTGGTGAGCACACTGATAATTTGTAGAAACAAAATAAAAATAATAATGTTAGTGAAAAAAATAATATCTAAACTAACAAATAAACCTTAGTGATATTGTTGCTGTATATCAGGCATGATATTTATCTCATTTTATGATCCGAGCAAGCTTTTGAGGTAGATGGCGTTATCGCCTTTTTACTTACATAGAAACTCAGGCACAGTACTGTTAAGTAACTTGCTCAAGGTCCTATACCTGGAAAATGGCAGGCGAGGTTCCGATCGATGCGGTGACGTCACGCTCTCCCGGGCCGCGACCGATCGGCGGCGGGCGAGGGATGGACATTCATGGTGAATGGGACCGCGCTTCTCGCGCTGCCCGCGGGGGCTCCTTGCCTCTCCTCTCCCCGCCTGTGCGGTTTTAAAATTTTTAAAAAATTAAAACAAAAATTTTAAATTTATTAAGAGTAAAATATTTTTTTAAATAAAAAAATTAAATTTAAAAAAAAATGTTAGAAAAATAATTTTTTTAAAAATGGCAGGCTAGGATTCTCATCCTGCCCAGAGGCCTTACTCTTTGCCTTTAAATACCTCGACAATAGAAAAAGAAATGACATTTTTTTTTTTTTAGGTAGAGTCTTGGTCTGTTACTCAAACTGGAGCGCGGTGGCACGATCATGGCTCACTGAAGCTTCAACCTCCTGGGCTCAAGTGATCCTCCCACTTCAGCCTCCTGGATAGCTCAGACTACAGGTGTGAGTCATGCCTGGCTCATGTTTTTCTTTTTTTGTAGAGACAGGGTGTCACTATCTTGCCCAGGCTGGTCTCAAACTCCTGACTTCAACCGATCCTCTTGGCTGGGCCTCCCAAAGCGTTGGAACGATTTTTTGAATGCCCAAAACTTTGGCTATTTTGACCAAGGAGCTTTTTGTTCAGTGTCTTAGAGGTATAATTTATGCTGCATTTACAAAGTAAAAGCAGGCTGGGTGAGGTGGCTCATGCTTGTAATCCCAGGAATTTTGGAGGCCAAGGCAGGAGGATTGTTTGAGGCCAGGGGTTTGAGACCGGCCTGGGCAACACAGTGAGACCCTATTATACAAAAAGAACAAACAATTAGCCAGATATGGTGGTGCCTGCCTGTTGTCCCAGCTACTCAGGAAGCTGAGCGGGAGTATCACTTGGGCCCAGGAGTTTGAGGCTGTAGCAAGCTGTGATTGCACCACTGCACTCCAGCCTGGGTGACTCAGGGACACCTTGTCCCTAAAAAAATAAAATAATATAGCCAGGTGCAGTGGCTTATGCCTGTTATCTCAGCACTTTGGGAGGCCAAGGTGGGTGGATCACGAGGTCAGAAGTTCGAGACAAGCCTGGCCAGCATGGTGAAACCCCGTCTCTACTGAAGATACAAAAAATTAGCTGGGCGTTGTGGCGCATGCCTGTAGTTCCAGCTACTCAGGAGGCTGAGGCAGGAGAATTGCTTGAACCCGGGAGGCAGAGGTTGCAGTGAGCTGAGATCGTGCCATTGCACTCCAGCCTGGGTGACAAGGTGAGACTGTCTCAGAGAAAAAAAGAAAGTAATAAAATAACATATAAGCAAGTTAAAAAGTAAAACTGTGCCTGCAGCTCAACTCCTACATATGTAGTTTCTGGGCATTTGTAGGGTAACTTCAACTTCGCTTCTAGCAGTTATGACTTTATTTCTCCCAGGTGGAAAATGTGTCCTTTCTTACTCAGTGGTGAGTGTCAGGTAGACTCAGCACTGCAGTGCCTGGTGCAGCCCAGTGGGGCCTCCTGGGAGGATGAGAGGGTTTGGAATAGAACTGGAGCCTGTGAGTTTACCTAATCCTTCAAGTCTCAGCAGTGGGCTCCCTTAAGCATAAGCTTTTTACTACAAACATTTTAACACTTTTAATGCATGGCAACAGAAAGGTTAATTAGCTGCTATAAAGTGAGACAATAATGAATGAGACAATTGGAAAGTGTAATCTATTTGAGAAATAAAGTAGGTTGTCAGATAATGTTGTTTCAATGTCATTCTTTTTTTTTTTTGAGACCGAGTTTTGCTCTTGTTGCCCAAGCTGGAGTGCAGTGGTGCAATCACGGCTCGCTGCAACCTCTGCCTCCTGGGTTCAAGTGGTCCTCCAGCCTCAGCCTCCGAGTAGCTGGGATTACAGGTGCCTGCCACCACACCCGACTACATTTTGTGTTTTTAGTAGAGATGAGGTTTCACCATGTTGGCCAGGCTGGTCTCGAACTCCTGACTGCCTCGGCCTCCCAAAGTGCTGGGATTACAGGTGTGAGCCACGGTGCCCGGCCTCATTCAATGGCATTCTAAAGTTGATGAGAAGAAAGGAAACTGGATTGTTGGTCGGGGCCACTGCCTCGGTGGAGTTTGCCTAAGTTTGCAGGTTCTCCCTGTGTCTGCATGGGTTTTCTTCCCATGGTTCTAGGGATTCCCAAACGCCCAGAAACATCCTTTGGTTTTCCTGTCCATTCCAAAGATGTGCACATTAGGAGAACTGGCATGTGTATACGGCCCCAGGCTGAGTGTGTGTGTGTGTGTGTGTGTGTGTGTGCGCGCTCCCTGTGAAGGGAGGGTGTCCTGTCCAGGGATCGTTCCAGTCTGGCCTCCCTGAGCCACAGGGACCAGCTCCAGTCACTCACAACCCTGAACTGGAATAAGAGAATAAATCATTATCTTCCTTGTTCTTATTAATCTTTCTTCAATATACATGTAGTTCACGTTTGTTTCGATGTTTAATATTGAAAGAGTTTTTTTCTTTGTTTAGAAGTCTGGTGATGTTTTGTGACCTGGGATATTCTGTAGGAACTTTAGTCTGTATTAGTTAAGACTGTGGTCAAGTTGGTTTGGTTATATGGCATTTTGCTAAAAGTCACAGTTTCCAAGAACCTCTCGATGACATTAAGTGAGGATTTCTATAGAAGCCACCTATGGATGAGTTCTCTTTTCTTTTTTAATATAACCTTTTTTTGAGACAGGGTCTTGCTCTGTTGCCCATGCTGGAGTGCAGGGTTGCGATCTTGGCTTACTGCAACCTCTGCCTCCTGGGCTCAAGTGATCCTCCCACCTCACCTCAGCCTCCTGAGTAGCTGAGGCCACAAGTGCTGGCCACCATGCCTGGCTAGTTTTTGTATTATTATTATTTTTTTTGTAGAGACGAGGTCTCACTATGTATGTTGCCCAGGCTGATCTCCAATTCCGAGCTCAAGCCATCTGCTCGCCTCAGATTCCGAAAGTGCTGGGATTACAGGCGCGGGTCACCTGGCTCGGCCAAAATGAGCTTTTCTGCTCTTCTGAAGTTTTCTGCTCACTGCACTTGTGTGGGTCTGTAGTTAACAAAGCTTTTCCTACATGAGAAAGCAGCAAATGCTCTTTTGAGAAAAAGCAGTAACATGGGTGATTTTTTTTTTTGAGATGGAGTTTCGCTCTTGTAACCCATGCTGGAGTGCAATGGCACGATCTCGGCTCACCACAACCTCCACCTCTTGTGTTCAAGCAATTCTCCTGCCTCAGCCTCCCAAGTAGCTGGGACTACAGGCATGCGCCACCACGCCCAGCTAATTTTTGTATTTTTAGTAGAGACGGGGTTTCACTATGTTGACCAGGATGGTCTCGATCTCTTGACCTCGTGATCCACCAACCTTGGCCTCCCAAAGTGCTGGGATTACAGGAATGACCCACCACGCCCGGCCAGTGATTTTTAACTATACATGAACCAGAGGCAGAGATGGCTTACAAATGACTCAGGTGTGTGCTCCATGCTTGTGTTTTCAACTAGGTGACTTTTGCCTGAGCAGGGAGATGAGAGCCAATCTTGCTGTTATGAGATAAAAGATGTCCTCCAAGATGGTTAATGTCATAGGCTTCACTAGCCAGCATTTGAATTGTGAATATTGCATTGTAAAAAGAGAAGAATGAAAATAAAAACAAGGAAAGAAGAAGATGGAGGAAAATTATAGGTTCTGTCTGTACAATTTCTGGTAAAAGAAAGCAGCTGAATCTAGCTCCAGACAGAGGTATGTGCAGGGGATAGCTGCAGGTAGTAATTGAAATTTATATAGACTTTGTCTCAATGGTGACCACCACCCACATTATCCTCATCATTTCCCAAGCCAGACATGCCATTATGTGTGATATGATCACTCTCACCACAGGGGCTACTAGTTAGACAGAGGTCTAAGATGGTTACAGAAATGCCTGGTGAAAACAAAGGACAAAAAGAACACTTCGATGCAGAGAGAAGGGAATTAGAATTGGTTTGCCACGGGACCTCTGGACGCAATGCGTGGCAAAGTACGGGGTGTTTTGTGAGGTTTGCCTGGGAAGATTTTCCCTCATAGCTTCTCTAGGTCAGGATCGACTTGATAAAGAATAGAGAATATTTCATGAGAATATGTGTCAGTGACTATGTTCACCATGATGATGTAGGCATCTTTCTTTTCAGAGACAAAGGTTTGCTCTTTACAGCTACTAATATAATAAAAATTAATAAAAATGATCATTTACTGAATGATTACTATGAGCCGACATATAATTTAAGGAAAGTGTTAATCCCCAAAGAAATAGATATTGCCCAGACCAAAATGACAGATACTTATTATATTATCATCCCTATTTCATAGGAAGAAAAATTTCAGGCTCAGAGGGGTTAAGTAACTTGCTCAAGGTTACACAGCTGGAATGTGTAGAAGTCTGATCTGTCTGACATCTAATCCCAGGGTTTTTTGTTTTCGTTTTATTTTGGTATGGAGTCTTGCTCTATTGCCGAGACTGGAGTACAGAGGCACTATCTCGGCTCACTGCAACCTCCGCCTCCCGGGTTCAAGGGATTCTTGTGCCTTAGCCTCCCATGTAGCTGGGATTACAGGCGTGTGTGCCACCAGACCTGGCTAATTTTTGTATATTTAGTAGAGACGGGGTTTCACCATGTTGGCCAGGCTGGTCTTGAACTCCTGACCTCAAGTGATCCACCTGCTTTGGCCTCCCAAAGTGCTGGGATTATAGGCATGAGCCACCGCTCCCAGCCTAATCCCAGGGTCTTGACACCTAATACTGTGAACTAGGAATAGACATTTCCAGGAGGAATATTCTGGGGATTGTGTCCTTTGAACACACTTATGCAGGATATCATAATTTTAATACACTTAAATATAAACATAAAAAAAGCACTGAACCTTTGTTCACACTGGTCTATCAGTGTTTCAGGTTTCCCAGGTACTGAATCCTTCCTCCTCCTGAATATGAGGGGCAACTAAGACCCCTTTCCCTTAGGATTTAACTCCGATCTCAGCCAGCAAAGTTAAGTAATTCTGGCACAACAAACTGGGACTAACATAGGGTGGAAGAGGGAAAGTGTCCCCTTCACCCTCTGAAGGTTTGCTGAAAATGAACTAACAAAAGGCGGGTTAATAGGAGAAAAAGGCATACGGAATTTATTTAATGTGCATAAGCATGGAGGAATGGTAGGAGAATGATTACCCAATGGCCCAATGAACTCCAGATGTTTGTATACCCTTCTTCGTAGGGGAAAGGGAGATAAAGTTTATAGGAGTGAATTATTTTTAGAAGAAAAGAATGAGTCCAAAGAACAGTGGCCCTGAACAAAGTTATTCTGAGCTCCGGGGGAGATGGCATAAAGGTGAGGGGTAGAACCTCGCTGTGAACCAAAGTTGTCTTATGCAGACAAAACCTCCCAGGTTAATGTCTCAGGGCCACCTGCAGAAGAAGAGATGGAAAGTCTGTCTGGGCATGGTGACCACTCCTAGTCTCTTCTTTTCCCTCTTTAATCTTTTCTGGCTATTTGATAAGATTGCTAGGGAGAGGAGTCTTAAGAGAATTGCATTTATTTTTCCTTTATGTTTTTTTTGTAGGGATGGGAGTCCCACTCGGTCATCCAGGCTGTTCTTGAACTCCTGGGTTCAAGTGATTCTCTAATCTTGGCCTCCCAAAGTGCTGAGATTATAGGTGTGAGCCACCATGCCAGGCCCAGTTGCATTTTTTTTTTTTTTTTTTAGAAAGAAGGTAAATGGCTCCTCTTAGGGTCATTTTCTTTTTAGTGAAGGAATTCCAAAGAGATTCCTTCCTGGTGATTTGGGAAAGAATGAAGATAAAAGAAATGAGGTATAAGAAAAGGTCAGAGAGAAACCTTGATTCTGAGGTTTATTTTTGAGATCTTTAAATTTTCTGTCAATCAAAGCACTGGGCACGCCAAAGCACCATCTTTGGGGGTATTGTTTCTGCACTGTAACACTAAGTACCAGTCACGCTCAGCCTCTGTGTCTCTATTCTGACCACTGAAATCCAGCAGTGTTTTGGTGACTTGGTCTTGCTTTTCTTCTAGCTCTGGTACATGGATTCTGTGCATCTCATGTCCAGGTTTCTACCTTCATGACCTGCTTAGATTCTAGGTCTTTAGGGACCAGGACTCTCACTTGCCCTCTCCAGTTACTTCCTAGAGCCTAGAATTCCACACTGAGCCCCTAAACCGTGGTCAGGCTTGGGATTTCTGCTGCATGGCCTATGCCCTCCGCCTTCTAGGGCCTCTGATGGTGCCTGGTTCTAGATTCCTGGTCTTCAAATTTGGCCTGTCCATTGGGTTTCTGCATTGTGAAATTACAATATACAGTTGGCCCTCCTTATCCATGGGTTCCTCATTGGTGGATTGAACTGTAAACCAAAGGGAAAAGTCTATCTATCTCGTCTGATAGTAGGTCATAAAATCTGCATTCCAGAAAGGTCCTGCCCTATACCTGGGAGGAAGAAATGCTACACAGAGAGGCTACGAAGAATCTAAACAGACAGGCCTTGCTTCTGGGTTGCCTCTGTAAACCAAAAATAAAATTCTAAGCCTCCCAACCATCTGAATGGATCCCTCCTCTTGGCCAGGGGCATTTGGAAGTTAACCTGAAAAACGAGTTCAGGCCATGATAGAAATGTGGGCTTGGATGTGACTCTTTATACCTTCCTCTCTTTTGGAATTCAGGCACAACTGACCAGCATTAACAATAAAATGCTCTTCTCTCTTTAATCTTTTCTGGTTATTTGATAAGATTGCTAGGGAGAGGAGTCAAGATAATTGCATTTATTTTTCTTTCAATTTGTCTAGGACTGACAAAACAGATACTTTACAGCAATAAGATACCAAATTCCAACCTGACTTCAGTATAGCATCACATAACACTAACAGGATCTGAAAGAAAGCAAAGTGTTTTACCCCAAAATGTATTTATTTGACATATTTTGAAATGGTCCTGTGAGCTGTCTCTTGTGGGAAAATCTACATTCTGTAGAGAATCCCTTTCCCTTTCCAAGTCCTTTCCTGATCCAGGAGATATTTAACTAAGAGTCTGGCTTCTCTTAGGGTTGGATAAGAGACATTTACCATCTATTCTCTGAAGCCTGCTATCTGTGGATCCACAGTGCTGCCTTTAATCTCAGCACTTTGAGAGGCTGAGGCAGGAGGATCTCTTGAGCCTGGGAGGTTGAGACTATCCTGGGTGATACAGTAAGACCTTATCTACAAAAATAGAAAATTTGGGCCAGGCGTGGTAGCTCATGCCTGTAATCTCAGCGCTTTGGGAAGCCGAGGCAGGTGGATTACCTGAGGTCAGGTGCTCGAGACTAGACTGGCCAACATGGTGAAACGCTGTCTCTACTAAAAATACAAAAATTAGCTGGGTGTGATGACGGACACCTGCAATCCCAGCTCTTTGGGAGGCTGAGGTAGGAGAATCCCTTGAGCCCGGGAGGTGGAGGTTGCAGTGAGCCGAGATCATACCATTGCACTCCAGCCTGGATGACAGAGCAAGACCCTGTCTCCAGAAAAAAAAAAAAAAGAAAATTTGGCTGAGCATGGTGGTGCCCACCTGTGGTCCCAGCTACTTGGGAAGCTGAGGTGGAAGGATTGCTTGAGCTCAGGAGGTTGAGGCTGCAGTGAGCCATGACTGTACCAGCCTGCTGAGTGACAGGGAAAGATCCTATCTCCAAAAGAAAAAAGAAAAAAAGAAAGAAAATGCAAGGCTTGGTGGCTCAGGCATGTAATTTCAGCACTTTGAGAGGCCAAGGTGGGATGATCCCTTGAATCTAAGAAACTAACCTGGTGTAGTAAGACTCCATCTCTTAAAAAAATAAAAATAAAAAAGGGCTGGGCACGGTGGCTCACCCCTGTAATCCCAGAACTTTGGGAGGCCAAGGCAGGTGGATCACCTGAGGCCTGGAGTTCGAGACCAGCTGACCAACATGGTGAAACCCTGTCTTTAAAAAAAGAAAAGAGTAGGAAAAATGCTTTTAATAGAATATGGGCATGTGTATACAATGATACAAATATATTATCGCAGGCTTTATCAACAGGGTAAAGTTTCTATAAGTTGCCCTTACTGAGATTGGACATAATATAAGCTCCAGAACAGGAGTAGTGTGAGGTTGGATATCCAGAAGCGTAACAGACTGATTGCTATGTCTCTATGTCTCTATAGTCCTAGTTTCGAGGGAGGATTGCACAGGAGTTTGAGTCCAGCCTGTGCAACACAGAGAGACAACTCAGGGAAAAAAAAAAAAAAGAGAGAGAGAGAGAGAGTTGTGTTGGGATCCTGGAGCCTGATACCATTCTATGGAAGGAAAGGATTATAACTAGATTTCATGAGTTAATTCAATCAAAGCCACAGAAGTAGAAAATCAAAGACAGAGTGGGCTGGGCACTGTGGATCTCCATCAGTTCCTGTTGCAGAGAGGACCTCTTTTGAAAGTCCCAAATTGCATATATGGGCCCTCATTGTCTGGCCTTTGGTGACATGCCTCTGACAGAGATAATAACTCGACTAGTGTCAGCATATGTGAGTTCTAACCAGCTATGTGTCCATGGTCAAGTTACTTTGCCTGTCTTAAATATTGATATTCTGCTCCTTTATTTTTTCTTTTCTTTTCTTTTCTTTTTTTTTTTTTTGAGATGGAGTCTTGCTCTGTCACCAGGTTGGAGTGTAGTGGTGCAATCTCAGCTCACTGCAACCTCTGAATTCCTGGTTCAAGTGATTCTCCTGCCTGAGACTCCCAAGTAGCTGGGATTACAGGCATGCAACCCCATGCCTGGCTAATTTTTGTATTTTTAGTAGAGACACTTGAGGTCGGGAGTTCGAGACCAGCCTGATCAACATTTGGTAGAAAGCCCGTCTCTACTAAAAATGCAAAATTAGCAGGTGTGGTGGCACACACCTGTAATTCCAGCTACTTGGGAGGCTGAGGCTGGAGAATTGCTTGAACCCGGGAGATGGAGGTTGTGGTGAACTGTGAGTGTGCCATTGCACTCCAGCCTGGGCAACAAGAGTGAAACTCCATCTTGAAAAAAAAAATGCAGTTGGGATATGGTATAAGATGATGTTCTGTCTCTACAATGCATGACTCAGATTATTGAGTTTTTAATTTTTTTAGAGACAGAAACTTGCCCTGTCACATCCTGTGAGTGGGGGTCAAGAAATACTCCGTTTCAGTTTCATACAGAATACACGATAAAAGTTTTGTTTTCCTTGTTCTGTTATGCTTGGTGGTCCCTAGAGCCTGGGCTTTTCATATCGGAGGTGAGATCTGACTGCCACATGCTGCCATCCAACCTTTCTGCTCTTCAGAGACTATGCTTGACTTCCCCACCAGAAGGTGCCCACAGTGGCTCTTCTCCCTTGGAGCTGAGGGGTTCTTACTCTGAAGATGGCTGATAGGTCTCAAATGGCCCTTAGGAAGTGGAGGAACAAAGTCATCACCCAAGCATACTTTCCCAGACACTGATGAATTCCTCAAATATTCTCAGTTTTGCTATGCACACTGAAATTTCTTTCCTTCTATGTAAAGTGAAGAAAAGTGGACTGAGGGTAAGGCTCAAGTGATTCTCGTCTGTGCAAGATATTCTTGTGCACTGTACGCTGAAATTTTGCACACTAAAATTTATTTCCTTCTATGAAAAATGAAGAAAAATGGACTGAGGGTAAGGCTCAGGTGATTCTCCCCTGTGCAAGGTGCAAGATACTTTATCTTCCTTTTTTTTTTGTACTGTTCAGGCCTTTGTGGATTAAGTCAGGTTACTTGACTATATTCTGATTAGCTAAGAGTTTTAGATAAGGGATGACCTCCAGATAAATCCTCTGCTGTCTAAGAAGACTATTTTAAAACCAGAATTTTTTGTAGTCTTGTCACTCAATGATGGAGATGAATGAGATTTCATCCCTAGCATAACTGGGTAGAAAATGGCTTTATTAGATAAACCTTGGCATACCCTTGTTTTAGAGTAGGAATAAAGGTATAAATCATCAAATAAAAATTATATGAATTTTAATCTTATTTACTATTATACTTCTAAATTTGCCATTAAATATTAATCAAGGAATGACATAAATGCAGCTAGTAGCAAAACAAAAAGGTTGTTTTGTTCTTTTATTATTGAGGTGATAATAATAGATTAGAAAGAGGAGAGATCCAAGATAGCCGATTAGCAACAGCTCAGGAATGTAGCTCCCAGTGAAAGCGCAGAGAACGAGTGGACGCCGCACTTTCAGATGAATTTTTGTTGCCCACAGACCGGGATATTCCCGGCAGAGGAGCCACACGGGTCGCCAGTGCGACTCCTTTGGCCGGCGCGGCTGTTTTGCCGGTGCCCCAGCGCGGCGCTTCCCGGTGCGGAGTATAGGGGATGGATGGGCTCGGCTGGTCCCATCCCCACAAGGAAAACAGCAATTGGAAGCGCTGAGGACTGAGAGTTTCACAGCAAGCACAGCGAACCCGGGAAGGTCCGGCTCTGTGGGGAAGGGGCGTCCGCCAAAGGAAAACTAAGAA